>MBAC02011773.1:0-56824 GCA_001712635.2 Nothophytophthora sp. Chile5
CGTGAGCAAGTTTGAAGCCCAGAACTTGCTAGCGTACTTCCGGAAGGCGGTGTGCGCGTCTTGTGTCGCGTGAAACCTGGAGACTGTGTGGTGTCCGCGCGGAACTTCTTCACGCAATCGCCAGGGGGCGTTTACAGACGGCCGCCTTGGCGCGTGTAGACTATTCCCCGAGGTAGCCTTGGTCTACCCTTGCGGGACTTTACCTTTATCGATGCCCCTGCCGGACTTTGTTTAACATGCCTTCCTGTCAGACACGCGTGGAGGGTGAGATCACAAGAAGTCCCTTGCATGACGTCGCCTCAGAACCGCAAAGTTCGTTGTGGAAGCGAAGATGGAGTGAAGGCTCTGGGAGAAACCCCTTGCGTTCAAAGAGATTGATTTGTGACTGAGTTATTACCTGTCTATCAGTTTGCTCACATATCTAACAATATGGCGATCCTCGCAGACATTCATCATTTATGACCTTATCTTGTCAGAACATTTCAGAATGTCCCACGTGGCAGGATGGATCTCCCGGTCTTCATCATTCGATATTCGACTCTTGACGTTCAGCCGCTCGATACTCAGGCGATCGGGAGCTCGGCGTTCAGAGACCCGTCGCTCAAGCACTCGACGCTCAGGTGACCCCAGTGAACCCTCGATGTAGATGGCGTACCCTCGACATAAGCGACATACCGGTATACCGCACAGTACCATCGAGAGTGGGGCTTCGAATGATGGGCGGAGGTCCAACCGGATTTCTTCGTCTGCGGGAACCCAGACAGCGATCAACCACCACTTGTCGTCACTCGCTTCACGCCAACCACTTCAATTGGCGCTGCCAATGAATCCACTTGAACACGTGCATCCACTGTCAGCAGCTCATGTAAAGCCCATTCCGACAACACACTGTTGTCCGCACCGCTGTCAGCGTGAAACGACAGCTCCAGAAGGTCGTTGGTAACCCCACGGCGTTGTCGGTGGACTTTCGCCACACGCACCGACTTGGCTTTCTCACGAGCTCGTGCTTCATCGACACGCTTCTGTGCGTCCGCCTTTTGAGTATCAGTAGCAATCGGGCACTGGTTGGAGAAGTGATCCCTCGTGCAAATACAACACCCAGCGCGTGGACCAGACTTCGCCACCGATGGCTCCACACCAGGCTTCTTAGTCACTTAAGCCTTCGGTTTGGATCGAGTCTCATTGCTCTTCGAGTTCTGCAAAGCTGCTGGGTGTCTCTCAGGTTTCTCTTCAAGTTGCATGAGATGGTGCTACACTGTGGCTCGCTGGAGTATCGAGTTCCGCAAAGCCACTTCGTTCGTCTTGGCGTCCTGGTTCTGCATCGCGATGAGACATTCGATCTCAATCGTCAGCATGGACATCGCTACCCCAACCATGAGGAGCTTGCAACTGCGCTTCCATCGGTCAGCACAGTCCGCAACGTCTGACAGCCCCCCCCCCAACATGGAGGCGAAGCCGTGATCCTCGATGAGCTTGTCAAACTGAATGAAGTACTTCACGCTGCGTGCCGGGATGTCCGACACCGCCAAGTTCACCCGAAGGTTGGCCTTAAAGAATGCCTGAAAGTCCGGAATGCACCCGTTCTGAAGGGTGCTCTAGCGTAGCCTGACTTTCTCCATGACGTCAATGTCGCTGATATCTCCAACAAGATTGCGGAACTCATAGCGAACGAGTCGGTACAAGATTTGATGTTCGGCCGAGTCACGACACCTAACGGCAGTGAAGCTAAACGACTCGTTCGACGATCTTCATCTTTGTTGGATTTTCTCAACATAGCGCTGTCGACCGCAAAGCCACTTCACGGAGGACTCCTAGTCCAGCTGCGGCGCGCTCACGAACTCGTACACCGACAGCGGGATGGACATGTCCACGTCCCCGTCGGCGTCCACTTGGAAACGCGGCATGTCGTTGTCCCCAGTAGTCTACAACTACTTGCCCGTCGATCTTGGGATTCGTCGTCACCCGGCAGAAGCGAGGGCTTTCAGGGCCCAAAATTGCCTTTGTGGTAAAATCCACTAAGTTCGTAAATGAGAAAGCAAATCCAATTATGAGTGCTAGCTGTCGAGGGCTTTAACATATACTGTCCTCGTAACCAGCTTGGTGCTCCCTTGACATGCCTCTTTCACTCCTTACTGCCCCTTTGGGGTTCTGATCCGGCGGTATCAGCTACCCCGGTGATGAGCACCACCCCATCTCATCCGCCAGCGAACTGCAAGCAGCTGCCAGCCCTCGCAACTGCAAGCTTCCGTCGCGTGGCGCCAGGAGCTCCAAAGTCCAACGTGAGACCAGGAGCGTTCCCCCTATGTGGCCTGTAAGGACAAGGACAAGGACAAGGAGAGATAACCTAGCTGTAGCGGAGTCTAAGCCTTGGAATCTCAGTTTGGAATTGACACCGCGTTGGTCAATCTGAGCGCAAAGATCAAAGTCGACCTTAGTAATGTGCTGTGAAGGCGCAGACTCCGCGTGACAAGATGCCCGACTCCCATGAGCGGCTGGCCGAATGTGCGGCGGCGATACAGCTGAACAGCGCACCGTTCCCTTCACACCCAGCAGACCTGGAGATCCTGATCCCCAATCCCTCCGGTCGCCGAGACAACGAGGGCCACGGTGCCGACGCGGACAACGCCCAGCTGCCCAGGGCGAGCCCCAGGGCTGGGCCACGGGATGGCCGAATTGCGGCAGCACCGACGTTGCCGCAGCCCCTAACGTATTTGGGGCGCACCATGCAAGATCGGCGCGACTTCATGCACAAGTACGAGGGCTACTTTGGTGATGGTTAACACCTTGCAGACGGAGTGGACGGCAGCGCTGGCCATGCCCGTCAGCGCGTGCATTGAGTCAAATACACGGCGCATAATCGCTCGCTGGGAGTTCGTCGGAGTCGCTCCTGAGACGATCACTGAGGAACAGTGGAAGGACGACTTCCAGCAGGCTTTGGCGCCAACGTTTGTGGACTACGCATGGATTGATGCGGCCATGAAGGAGCTCAAGATGCAGATCAAGTGACCTGAGGCCGAGAGCCACATGATGCAGCTGCAGACTGAGATGGAGGCCATCCTTAACCACTTCAACGTTACTGACTTGGCGTTCAAGCATGAGTAGCGTCGTCTGGCTACCTACCTGATGAACGCTCTCGAGCCTGCCAGCTTTCACGAGGTTGTGGCGACCAAGCTGGCGCTGCAGGAGTACAAGCCAATGAAGTATGACGCGGTTGCCTTCAGCAAGTATGTCGTGAGCTTCATGTGGGACTTCATGGCCAGGGAACATGCAGCCGAAGCTGCGGCCCGCTCCAACGCCTCCAACGTCAGTGGGCGTGGTGGAGATGGTCGTGGCAACGGGAACGCCGGACAGTCCGGTGACAGTGCCCAAGCAAGTGGCGATAGCAACAACCGGAGCAGTGGACGCACTAACGCTGGCGGCGGTGGTGGACGCGATGTTGAAGCTGAAGGTTCAGCGGGCAACCGTGGGACGACTGGTGGCGCGTCACGACCTCGAGGCGCATGCCTCATGTAACGGGGTTTCACTGTCAATGACCCAAACGTAACTGGGTTACTGGGTGTGTGGTCACAGAGATTGTATACGGAGGCTGTATACATCTAGGCGGATATAACTATACGTCCTGTGGGCCGGAAGTGTATACAATACACGTGGCGGGCAGGCGGTCAGTGCCCAACACTCAGGGTTCCCCGAATCTGGAAGATTCCAGAAGGTTGTAGAACCCACCTTATTAGTGATCCCCCTGAATGCGTGCAACGCCATTCATTTTAGATACATATGGCTAAACTATAGAAACCATAGTTTAGGCTACATATTAGCGTAGGAGCGGGCAGCGACAGTTTCTAATTTCAATTCAATCTCAATTTTGCTTGGAAAAGCGTTACATGTTTATCCCAATAAATACGGGTTTATTCACAGAACCAAAGGTGCAAAGCACTTGGCTTGAGTATAAGCTAGCGACGTCAGAAGAGACTCCGTCACTTTGAGCTTATTTAGCAACGAACTTCCTCTGCACTTCGTGCGTGTGGCGGTCCCGTCACACCTCAAGTGTGGCTCGACGCAGCACCAAGTCTTGATCTGCCCGGACACCCAACCTGGCGAGGCGAAACGCCTTCTAGTGGATCTGCGCGCGCGGCGTGCGGTACCTTCCGCAACAGTGCGTTGAGTTGAGACCGTGAAACTGCGACTGCGACGGCGCAGTCAGGTGCTGTAGAAGAGCCAGTGGATAGACTCGAATTACGCGCTCTCCTACTGAATACGGGAGTCGACGGGTCGCTGGTTCCCGAGGGCGTCGTGGACGCTATCAGGGCCCGCGGAACGCCGGTCTTGCTGGCCGACATCCCGGCGCGAACACTTACGCCGATTGGTGGCAAGACCTTCAGCGTCCACCGAGCCGTGACCTACCGAGAAGTGGAGCTGGCGACGTCGGCAGGACCCCTCATGCTGAAGAACTTGGTGTGCCTAGTCGAGGACGGGAACAGCTCGCTCGACTTCACGCTGGGCATGCCCATCGTGACCGTCCTCCGGTACTCGATGGACGAATTATTGGCGCGCGCGTGTGACACCAAGTCGGAGTGGGAGCTCGGCGGCACTGAGAAGACAGAGGCAGGGGTAGTGCAAACGGCACTTCAGCGGGTGTGCCGGCTGCAGACGAGCACGAGAGACATCGCGCTGGACACGATGGCCCTCGAGGGGCTCGTGGACAGCTCAACACCCGATAATCCCGCCAGTAGTGGCAGCGACACGTTGCGCGCGGCAGAGAGGCGTCGAAGACCGCCATGGAGACGGAGCGCGTCATGCAGCACGGGTACTGGCAACTACCGATGTCCAGCAACGGAGCCCAGGTGCTGGCCTTCAAGGTGTCCGACTGCTATCTGCGCCTGAGTCGCGTACCAGCAAGAGTCCATGCGATGGCTGCCGAGAACGCGGACAATGTGGAGCGCCATGAGACGCGCACGGCGCTGCCGTTGCTGCGGTTACACGACCTGTCGGCCGTGCAGGATATGTTGGATGCCAAGCATGCGTCGGCGCGAACAAAGGGCTTGTCTGCGAAGGGAGGCACGCAGCTGCGCGAGATCCTGACGCGGCTATTGGACGGTTTCCGTCTTGAGTTTGGTAGAGTCCCCCGGCGCCGCTGCACATGCACGTGGAGACCGATGCGCAGCCCGCGAGTGCGCAGCCGAGACGATACTCGCCGGATGACCGAGCCTTCCTTAATCGCCACACGGCCAAGATGATGGAGTTTGGAGTGGTGTTCTTGAACCATCGCTCACACTGGGCGACAGTGCCGCGGTTCGTCGGGAAGAAATAGCAGGACACTGACCCGACGGCGGATCCTCGAATGACTATCGACACCCGTGGGGTTAACAAACGGACCGAGGCCATGTCATGGCCGATGCCCGTGCTTTAGGTTGCCCTCGGAGCCTTGGAAGGAGTTAAGATCTTCTTCGCTCTTGACTGGTTCCGCGGGTACTGGCAGTTGCCGTTGCGCTAGGACTTGCAGGAGCTGTTCACGTTTGTGACTCACCGTGGCATGTACACGCCTACGCGCATGCCGATGGGTGCGACCGATGCTGTGGCCTACTGCCATGGAGTGGTCAAGGAAATATTCAGCGACCTGCTGGGCAACGGCATCCTGGCGTGGCTGGACGACATCTTAGGATACGCCGAGTCCGAGGACGCGCTGCTGCAGTTGCTGGACCAGATCATTGACAGAGGCGAGACCTACGGGCTCAAGTTGCACGTCAAGAAGAACGACTTCGTCGAGACTGAGGTCAAGCGGTGCGGAAAGATGGTGTCGGCCGCTGGCGTGCGGCACTGCCCAGCCCGCGTCCAGGCCGAAATGCAGCCGCCGCAAACTGCTGGCGACTTACAGCAGTTCCTGTGAGCCATTAACTGGATGCGGCAGAGCATCCCAGAGTACATCAGGCTCGCAACCGGTTTGTATGCCGTGCTGGAGCAGGCGATGACGGCAGCTGGCTCGCGGAAGAAGGCCAAGCTCGCCAGGTTCCCTTTGGACCAGATCGGCTGGGGCGATCAGCAGCTTGCTGACCTCGCCGCTGTGCAGCAAGATGGGACCGTTGGCCCACCCGAGCCCGACGGCTGATGCAAGCCAGGACTTGTGGGGAACCGTGGCGACGTAGCTGGAGCACGGCGAGGCACAAATGCCACTGGAGCAGCAGTACCATCATCCACTGGCGTTCCTGAGTGGACGCTTTGTGGGAGCGTCAAGCGACTGACCAACGATCGAGAAAGAAGCGTACATCATTGTGGAGGCGACGCGTCGGTTGGAACACCTGCTTCTCCGTCCCGGTGGTTTTTGAATCTACACGGACCATTGGAATTTGGTCTACATCATCGCGCCCAATGAACCAGACAGCGCGATGGCGCGGTACCAAGCGAACAAGCTGCAGAGGGGGACGCTGTCATTGATGAGCTTCAGATGCATCATCGAGCACGTTCCCGGCGAGACCAACGTGTGGGGTGACTTGTTGAGCTGCTGGGGCGCCGCGAGATTGTCGATGGCAGAGCCAGCGAGCACGAAGATGTCACGCCTGGCCTCTGTCGAGCATGTGAGCCCACTCGAAGCTGCTGACTTCGTCTGGCCCAGTGAGGACGAGATCCGAGCCGCCCAGCTGGATGCAAGGCCCAAGGCTTCGACGGAGCTAACCCAGCCGCCGCGGCAATGGTCTGCAAGCAGCTGCTAGCCCTCGCAACTGCAAGCTTCCGTCGCGGGGCGCCAGGAGCTCCAAAGTCCAACGTGAGACCAGGAGCGTTCCCCCTATGTGGCCTGTAAGGACAAGGACAAGGAGAGATAACCTAGCTGTAGCAGAGTCTAAGCCTAGGAATCTCAGTTTGGAATTGACACCGCGTTGGTCAATCTGAGCGCACAGATCAGGTTGACACAGAAATCATCCAGCACACACATGCAGGTCTGACTACCGTCACCCACAGCAGCCAGGAATACAAATCATAGCACCATCGTGGAAGACGAATACATATCACACACCCTTCATCTACTCCATGGCACTCATGAATACACATCATGCAACTTCCTGCATCCTCTCCAGACCGCAGCAGCGGCCACGCCTCCGATGACCATCGCCGCTCACCTTGAAGTTACCCAGTACCAACCGCGACTCTGGTTCGCGGGCACCCCACACAGGTTTGCTGCGTTGTCGGTCGCTTGCCGCTAGCCTCCGACTGTCTTTCACCTCTTCTAACCGGTAGAGTTCTCTTAGGCGGATGAGCCACTTCATCGTTTTGAGTCACCTTTTGCACAAATTTTCGATCTGCGTCACCCATTGGAATGTCCTAAAGCTAATATTGAACTTTCATGAAATGGCACAGGACTTCAACACGAAACTGGTGCGCGCATCGCCAGGAACGGCTGGTCAGCTCAAGCCCACAGTTACTCGCCTGGATGGAAGTGCAACCGCGTTGAAGCGTGTCGTCAAGAACTGGAGGGCTTGCCGCTATTTTTACTTGGGGCTGCTAGTGTCTCACTCCGTCTTTGCCTCGACGACGCCCCCTGGCCCTCTTCTCTCTCTCTCTCTCGCTGCGATGGCTGTCGATGGCGAGGCCACTGCCGCTCCAGACGCAGTGGCGGCCTCCGACCACGCGTCAGCAGCTGCGACCGACTCGGCGCCTCCTCCGCCCGTGGTTTCGTCTCCGCCGACGTTCGCGTTTGCGGCGTGGACGGCGGAGCTGGAGCTGTTGCTGCAGCGGGAAGGCGACACCATGCGCGAGCGCGTGCAGGCCTTGCAGAGCGACTTCGACGACGGCTCGCTCTACGTGCGCGGGGACTTCGCGTGGCGTCGCCAGCTGGCCGCCTTCCACGATCGCCTGCAGGACGCGCTCACGCAGCAGCTGGACACGCTTGCGGCGACTGTGAGTGGGCACGCCGCGCAGGTGGCACAGAGTCTGGCGCAGAGTCTGGCCAGGGCCGAGCGCGAGGCACAGCTGGCCGTCCAGCAGCAGGAACACAAGGGCGAGGCGGCGCTGCGTCGCGCTCGCGTGGCGCTGGCGAAGGAGCTGGAGCGCGTTACGCGACTGGAGAAGTGTCTGCGCCACGAAGAGGCTCGCCAGGCCGCAGCCACGAGCGCGGAGCGCCAGCGTCAGCTGGTGGAGCAGCACGAGGCGCGCGAGAGCCATTTGCAGGCGCTGCTGAGTGACATGCACGCATCCAGCGAGTCGCTCGAGGCCGTCAATGCGCAGCTCCTCGAGTCTCTCCGCACGTCGCGCGCCGAGTTCGAGCAGCTGCGCAACACGCTCGTGCACTCCATGGCGCGCCCGTCAAGACGCAGCACGAGCGCTCCACCTGCAGGAACAGGCAGAGGCGGCAAGAACGGGAGTCCGACTCGCAGCGGAGACAAATTGCGGAAGATCGGAGCTGCCGCTGCTGGTCTGGAGCCACTGCCGCCAGGGACGAGCGATCTGCTGCTGGTGCCGGCACTTCGGAAGGCGTTGAACGCATCCGCGCAGCAGGAGGCGAGTCTGAAAAAGCGGGTGGTGGAGCTCGAAGCCACGCGAGAGAGTGACAGGCAGCGGCTGCAGGGGCTGCAGCAAGCCGCAACGCAGGCCGCTGAGGAGAAGACTCGGGCCTCAGTACTGCTGGCGGAGGCTCGAGCTGCTCTCGAGGCCAACGAGACTCAGTTGGCCCAGGCTGCGAGCGAAAGCTCTCGCTGGCGAGGGAAGTGTGAGGCGTTGCAGGCCCAAGTGGAGGGTCAGGAACGGGCCATCGCCGACTCGCAGAGATTCGAAGACGCTGCACGCGGCCACGCGGCGACCCTGGAGAAGCAAGTGCAGCGTCTAACCGGCCTTGAAGCCCAGCGGCAGGAGCTGGAGCGCCTGGTGGCTGAGTGGAAAGAGGCGCAGCGGCAGGAGACTCCAGCGGAAGAAACTGAAGAAGGAAAGAGTGGCAGTTTGGAGCGCATTGTGGACGCGTTCCTCATCACAAGGCAAAGCAAGGCGTCGGCTTCCATCCTCGACACGTCGCAGGAGCTGGAGAAGCGGTTGCGTTTCGAGTTCGAGCGACGATTCGGTGAGCAGCTGAACTTGCGCGTCAGCCACGAGCGACGACGCGTTCTCGAACGACTCGAGTGTCTGTGTGCGGAGGAAGCGCAGGAGAAACAGGAACTCTTGAGGGCACAGCAGGAACGTGCTCGACGCCTCCATCAGAGCATCCCGCGGCCGGCCACCGCCAGCAGCAGTGGGGGGGCGCTCGACTTCCCTCGACTCCAGCGACTGGTGATAGCGGCCTACGAGCAGCTGGGTATTTGTGTAGGCGCATGGGCCGCCACGGACTTGGACGCGCTCAACGCACAACTGGAGGCACTTGGAGCGAAAGTGGCGGAGCTCGAGCGCGATCTGGAGGAAGCTGCCAATCGAGCAGAGGCCCAGCGCGTAACGCTTGTGCGAGCCGAGTTGGCTCAGCAGGAGAAGGAGCTTTTGCTCACGGAGCTCACGTCGCGTTATCGACAACTGCGAGCGGCTCAGCAGGCCTGGATTGCGCAACAGCAACAACAGGAGCAACAGCAGCAGCAACGGGAGCCGTTCGAGCGTGAACCTCTGACCGTCTATGGGATTCCGCAGCCGATGGGGAACAAGCCCAAACTGCACTCGCTGCTGCTGCCTTCACGCGCGAGACCCGCGTCGGCCTCGCCCTGTCTGGCGTCCACGCAGCAGCAGCAGCAACAACTCTCTCTCCAGTCGAAAGAAACCAGGGCCGCACCTTTGTCCCCGCCGCCTCCAAGTCGCCTGGGCAGTCGATTGGCAGCCAACAGCAGCACAAGCGCTTCGCTGCAGCACACCCAAGGCAAGAGTGGGAAACAGAAATCTTTCGCTGCGAAGACTCGCGACCCCATTCACAACCAAAGCCCAGACGAAGCGCAAGCGGAGGATGCGGTGGAGCACGTCCGCAGTGTGTTGAAGTCGCAGCTTTTGCTCCGAGAGACGGAGAACCAACTGGAAGACACTGTGGGCTCCGACGGCGTAAGTGACGCGTTGCCTGTGTTTGATTCCGTTCCTCTTCGTGCATTGACGCTACTCACTTACTACAGAGCTGCTCACCTTCTCTTTCTCTCTCTCACACTTTTTCGTCCGTGTGTGTCTATCGTCTGGCTGCTGTTCGCCAGATCCTGGAGATCCTCCACCGCCGGCGCCGTCGCAAGTGAACCGATCCTCAGATGGCGAGGGAGTGGAGCTTCTCGGCAATCGTCATGTACGAGGCGCGCAAGAGGATCTCGTGGGCTAGCAATGCCAGTTTGGGGCGGGTCTTACGCAGAACTGCGAACTGCGTACGCGTGATCGAGGCGGTGAGCGTGTCGGGCGCTGTGGACGTCGCATCCAACACGCGCGCCTGGTCCAGCATGAAGCCCATATCCCCGAAGATGCACCCTGGCCGCACGCGACCTACGAGTTCCCTCTGTTCGCTCTCGTCTGAGATGCTGGCTCTCCGGGGGCTCCGTAAGCTGCTCGATTGGTCGTGCCCCACTTTCGGGGAGTCCGACGGAAGCGTGGCTGCTCCAGGGCGCGAGAGCATCTCGACTTTCCCACGCAGTAGCACAAACCACGCGTCCGAGTGCTCATCCATGTGAAAAAGTTGTTCCTGCTCACGCCACTCGCGCACCGTAAAAGCCTGCGCGAGCTCCCCCAGCGCCTCCGCCGTCGTCGCATCCGCCTTCCGATCGTCCGACAGGTAGGCTGCGAACACTTGCGGCAGTGGAAGAGTGCGCGAACCCAAGGGTGAGATCGCCAGCCGCTCTCCAGATTCGACCGATCTCCGCCGCGCGGCTGCCAGGATGAGCTGCTGCTCACACCAGTCCAGCGCCAGATCCAGATCCGACGTGACATGGCATTCGCTGTCCAGCCGTTGGTCGCGACTGTCTTGCTGCTCCTGAGGCTGTGGAGCGGTGGTGATCACGTCGTTGGATCGAAGGAGGAACTCGACCGTAGGCTGCATGCCGCAGTAGACGACGCAGACATCTCCCAATCGGAACGCCAACTTGAGCGCCAAGAAGCACGAGCGAGCTGCCGTCGCGTCCACGCCACTCACCCGAGAGAAGTCCAGCACCACAAAGCGCGTGGGGCCTCGCTCGTGATCGGCACTGGGCTGTCCGTGGAGATTCACGAGTGCAGGTGGCATCTCGACGGAGCTTTCGCCCGTGTATGTCGCTCGCTCCTCATTCCTCTGGGTGCTCGGGAAGCGGTTGAGCAACGGCAGTCGCTCTGGGTCTTCGTGGATGCTGGATAACCGTCGCTGATTCTCTTGGCTTGGGACGCCATTGCTGTTGCTGTTGTCATTGAGAGGCGGACGCACGTAGACGACGCTCTTCACGCAGTTCTGAATGCGGGTGGCTGAGCCGAAGAAGACGTGGCCTTGCAGCTCAATGGTCACGATGGCGTCTTGCTGGCGCGGGCGATTGCTGTCCTCGTCCGTCTTTTGAGAGCCTGCCCCATACAGCAGCGCGTGCTGGTCGGCGTTGCGGATGACGTTGCTGGTCTTGTGCACCACCCGCACGTCCTGGGCCTTGGCGTATTCCACTAGGAAGCTCAGCGCCGCCAGCCCGATGCCCGCTCCGAGCCCCAGCTGCACTCCGAAGGCGTTTAGGCAGCAGAACGTGCCCACCACCGTCAAGTACTCCGGGAACAGCAGCCTGTGAAACACCCCCACGAGCCACGTCTTGAGCAGATCAATGCCGATGAAGATCATGACGGCGCCGAAGAGGAACTTGGGCACGACTGCCATGAGGGAGATAGGCGTCAGCACGATACCCAGCTCACAGACTGCGAGCGAGAGGCCAATGAGCCTCGTGACCCCTGGGAAACGCGTCTCGGCAGCTGCGCTGGGGCGGAAGCGCGAGCTGAACAGCGTCTGGCTGAAGATGTACGAGCCCGTGTAGCCGCCCGTGAGTCCGCTCACCAAATTGGAGGCACCCACGGTCTGCAGCTGCTCGTTGTAGTTCATGGAGCTGCCGGTGCCCATGCAGATGGAGGCGATGTCCAGCGACGAGGCGAACGCGATCATCACGAACATGCTCAGCATGGTGGGCAGCTGGCCAGGGAACATGACGCTCCAGTGGATGTGCGCAAAGTCGAAGAGCGAGTAGACGTCCAGCAGCGAAACGCCCGGCCCTTCCTCCGCGAGGAACCCCGCGGTGCGCGCGTCCTCCAGGCTGCAGCCGGAGAGCCACAAGACCAGGAAGAAGCCAGCCGGGAGCGCCACGAGACAGCACGGGAACACGGCGAAGTGACGGAAGCGCGACGTCAGGATAGACAGCATCACGCCTGAGAGAAGACCCGGCGCTAGGAGCAGTAAACTGTGAGGTGACGTCACGAGCACAGCCCAGCCGTGCACCACCGCGAGACTCACGCCCGTCATGAGGGAGAGTCCGGCCTTGACCATGAAGAAGCCGATGTAGGCCAAGTAGCCGCCGATGACGGGCGTTGGCAGGTACTGCACCAGCGAGGCGAGACGCGCTTTGCCGGTGCAGATGAGCCCCAGCCCCACCAGCGCCGTGCTGATGCTCAGGTGCACCACGACAGTGGAGAGTCGCTCTCCCAGAGGCACGGTGGGGCCCAGCTCCGTCATGATGGAGGAGGCCATGCTGGCCAGGAAGATGAGGCCGGTGTCCTGGACTTGGCCGATGGCGAAGGGCAGCGGCGACAGACACGAGATCACGAGTTGGTGCGAGACGCTCGAGAGGAAGACCAGCTTCGTGAGCATCGGCAGCGACTGGGCGAAGGCCGGGTGGCTGTAGATGATGGTGGAGAAGCCGATCATGCAGGGACACAGCACTAGCAGCAGGTAGCACAGGCAGCAGGCGTGAGTGAGTGAGCCCCTCCTTCTCCTGTGTACTCAGCGGCTGCAGTCGTACCGATGGAGATGATGACGCCCGAGAGGGTGGCGTGGACCACGCCCTGAAGCAGCAGCAGCGGCGCAGAAGCACGAGACGTCGACTCGCTCCTCGCGTCGCCGCCGGCTGTAAATGGCTCCGGCTGGCGGCGACTGGCGCCGGGGGAGAGCGACAGCGCGTGGCCCACGCGCCGCAGCACCGCGTCGCCGTCGTCATCGAAGCGCGGGCGGCCGGTCTCGCCGTCCACCGTCACGCGTGCGGGTGAGAAGCTCGGCTGCATCTTGCGATCTGGCGGAGGCGGCGGCGACTCGGGAGCTGACGAAGTCAGCTTCAACCTGCGACGAGGCGGTTCGAATCTAGTGTGCGCCACGCCACACTTGGGGCGATTAAAACCTCTTCAAGTTCATATTCCCACCTTGCTATGCTTTAGGAAAGGAAAAACCCCAACGACAGGCCCGATCTTTGCTGCGGTGCCACGTCGCGGTCACCAAGGGGCTCTTGCGCTCATTCGCACTCCCCCCGCCGCCGAGAGACCCCAGCCCAGCAACATGGCCAAGAACCCGCGCGTGATCGCGCTCTTCGACGTGGACGGCACGCTCACGGTCGCCCGAAAGGTACTGTACCCGCGAGCCAGCATGCGAATGGAGGGAGGGGCGACGTGCTCACGCGATGTGGCGTGACCGACGGCAGACGGCGACGGCGGAGATGCTGACGCGCCTCAAGAAGCTGCGCGAGCAGATCACGATCGGCGTCGTGGGCGGGTCGGACCTGGTGAAGCAGAAGGAGCAGCTGGGCGAGGACGGTACGACTGCCGAGATGCATATTAACGCAGAGGGGAGAGCTGACGTGCTGCTTGCTTGGCCTGCGCAGTCATCCACAACTTCGACTACAGCTTCTCGGAGAACGGGCTAGTGGCGTACCACAAGGGCGCGCTGGTGGGCGAGACGGTGCGTGGATTGACCCACTGTGAATACCTGCCTGGACTGCCGTCTTCCCTCCTTAGCTGACGCCCGTTTGCGCCTCCGCAGAGCCTGAAGGACCAGTACTCGAACGAGCAGGTCAACCGTCTGGTGAACTACGTGCTGCACTACATCGCGGACCTGGACATCCCCGTCAAGCGGTGCGTGGCCTGTTGTCTGGCTCCTTTGCTTGGCTGTTGGCTGACCGACTGCTACTGGGTTGGGCCCTGCTAGTGGCACGTTCCTGGAGTTCCGCATGGGCATGATCAACGTGTCGCCCATTGGCCGCAACTGCTCGCAGGAGGAGCGCGACGAGTTCGAGAGGTACGACCACGTGCACAACGTCCGCAAGACCTTCGTGGAGAAGCTGCGCCAGGAGTTCGCCGACTACAACCTCACCTTCTCCATCGGCGGCCAGGTACGCAGCCCCCGTCGCCTGTTGCTGCCTGCTTCGACCTTTGACCTGACGCGTTCTCTCTCTCCAGATCTCCTTCGACGTCTTCCCCACGGTGCGGCAGATCTCCAGTTCCTGTTTGCTGTGGGTTTTGCCATCGTGGCAGTCATGCTGACCTGCGGCCTCTCCTCTCTTGCCTCCCGTTTGCTTCGCAGGGCTGGGACAAGACCTTCTGCCTGCGCTTCCTGGACCCGAAGGACTACGACGAGATCCACTTCTTCGGCGACAAGACCTACGAGGGCGGCAACGACTACGAGATCTACACGAGCGACCGCACCATCGGCCACTCGGTCAAGAACCCGGAGGAAACCATCCAGATCCTGGACCAGCTCTTCCCGTAGGCCGCTCGCCCTTGTGCCTCGGTCTGCGGTCTGCCACCCACCCCCTTCCTCTCTCCGCAGCGTGGTCTTCATCTCGCCACAAGCGTCGCATCAAGCGGAACTGCATAGTAAAAACAACAAACACTTGCTCATGTGCATCAACGGACTGCTACGCTGCTAGCGCGCGCCTCTTTTCCCCTTCCCTTCTCCTTCGCCTTCTTCGGGCAGCACGTCGTCGCTGCCAAGCACTCGAGCCATGGGGTCGTCGCCTCGCGTCTTGAGCAGCTTGTAGGCCTCCATCTCCTCCGCGTTCACCTCGTAGTTGCCCATGGAGTTGTACTTGCGCTTCTTGTCGTCCGTCTCGCTCTGGCGCTTCTTCTCCTTGGCCGCCTTCTTCATGGCCTTCTTCAGCTTCCTCTCGTCCAGCTCCGGCGCGATGTTCTCGCCGTACATTTCGCTGCGCTTGCTGATGACTCCACCAGCGGCGGCGGCGGCGGATCCGTCGGCCTGTCCAGTCTCGAGCTTCTCTGGCGGCTTCAGCATCGCGCGCTCGGTGCCGGCCGTCTTGGCAGCCTCCAGCGCCTTCTTCCCGTCGGCCCCCGTGCAGTAGGACTTGCGCACCTTCGAGTGGCAGCACGCGTAGCCCCAGGCCATCTCTCCGCGGTCGAACCACGAGCCCCAAATGCTCGTGTGGTTGTTCTCCAAAGCGTCCTCCACGTACTTGGAGCGGACGGGAGCGCGCTCCAGCCCCTTGACCACGCGGCCGTCGCGCGCGTACTCGACGTAGTGCTCGCTCTGCGCCAGCAGCAGCTCCTTGGGCGGCGCCTCGAGGTGCTGCTGGCCGCCGTACTTGTCCAGGATCTTGCGGCTCTTCTCCTTCTCCAGAGCGGCCTTCCGCTCCTCGTACTGCTGCTTGAGGAACTCCGCCTGCGACGGGTTCGCCTGCGGGTGGATGCCCGTCCCCTTGGCGTAGGCCTCCCACGCGAACAGCTGCGCCGACGCTAGTTTCTGCGCGTCGCCCGTGAAGCGCGCGATGTTGTCGCCCATGAACGTCGTGTCCTCTGGGTTCAGCTCCGGGTTGGGATTGTCGCGCATGGACCGCGTCTTCGGGTCGTAGTAGGCCGAGTTCGGGTTCAGGTTGCGCAGGTACTTGGCCGTGTCCTCGCGGATGCGCAGGTTGCGCACCGTCGTCTTCATCTGCGCGCCGCCCACGCCGCCCTGTCGCGCCACCCGCTCCGTGAACATGGGGCCCTGGTCGTGGTCGCGGAACTCCTCGTCCTCGGACTCCATGTCCGAGTCGTAGTCCGAGTCTGAGTCCGAATCCGACTCGGATTCGGAGGCTGCAGTAGTCTGGGGCTTGTCCTTGCCCTTGGCCTTCGCCCGCGCCTTCTTGTCCTTCTTCTTGTCCATCGACTGCTGCAGCTTTTTGTTCACCTCTTCCGTGCGTAGCTTCTTCCGTGCCGCGTCCACTTTCTCGTAGCGATCGATGGTCCTGGCGTGCTCCTTGGGGTCGTAGCCCAGCCACTGGTCGCGCTTGGCATCGAACGCCAGTTTGCCGAACTGCTGGGAGCGCACGTCCACCACCACGTCGTCGCTCTTGAGGTCCTTGTTGGTCTTCCAGGCGCCCACTTTCCGCGGCCGCTCGACGCACTCGAGAGTCTTGTGGCTCATGGCGCCGCAGTTCTTGCAGGCGCCTTTGCGCCACTTGCGCGGCCGGTCCGGAGTGGACCCCGCGTGCGCCTTTCTGCCGCGCAGATAGAGGTCGTCGGCCTCGTGGATGGACAGCAGGTGCGACTGGTTCTGCAGCGTCTGATGCTTGAGCGACGGGCCCGAGTCGCCCAGATACCACGGCCGCTTGCTGATGTACTCGGGGTTGTGCGGGTTGATGAGGTTGCCGTCCGCATCCTGCTCCGGCGGCAGCGTCCCGTTCTTGCGCGCCTCGTCCAGCTCGCGCTTCTTCTTGAAGTCGCTCGTGGACATGCGCTCGCTGCCAGCCGACGCCATCTCGCTCCTTCCTTTGCTTCCGCGATCGATCGGGTGCTTTATGTTTTTATGTTTTTGGGCTGTTGGCCACAGCCAGCAAAAACCTGTCTTATGGCATAAGCCCGATCTCGTCTGGGTGGGTTTGGATGGGAGCGGGCTGTGTTCAAGTGGCGCAAACCCGTTGAACCCGTTTCCCTTCCATGCCCAGTGCGGGTGGGCCAAATGCGGAAGTGCGGCTAGAAGGGAAAGGGAAGGAAGGAGCGATGATCTCGACGGCGGCGCACGCCGAGTGCGTGCGGCTGCTGGAGCTGCTGACCAACCCACGCGTGCAGGAGAGCTGGTCCTGGGTGTTCATGACGCCCGTGTCCATCCCCGGCTACGACCAGATCATCAAGCGGCCCATGGACCTGGGCACCATCCGGAAGAACCTGGGCTCCAAGCCCTCGCGCTGCCGCTTCAAGTCGCACGAGAAGTTCGCGCGGGACGTGCGGCTGGTCTTCCACAACGCGCTGACGTACAACAAGGACGACCAGGACGTCAAGGGCTCGGTCTACGCTGCGGCGCAGCACCTGCTGCGAGTGTTCGAGACAGCCTACGCCAAGGCCATCGACAGCGTCTTCAAGGCCGACGACGTCGCTGCCGCGGCCGCAAAGGCGGTGAAGGAAGCGAAAGATGAAACCCGTAAGGGGGAGAAAGGTGCCGAGGCAGAGGTGGGCGGAGAGGCGGCCTCTTCGTCGTCGCACCGCCACCACCACAGCCACCACAGCAGCAGCAGCCGCCACCACCACGAAGAGGGAGAGGAGGGCGGCAAGCACAGGAAACACAGCAAGAAAGACAAGAAGGCCAAAAAATCCAAGAAGAAGAGCAAGGACAAGGACAAGGAGCGCAAGCACTCGTCCTCCAATAGCGGTGACTCGAAGAAAAAGTCCCATCACAGCAGTAGCGACCACGATCGCGAGGGCAGCGCCGGTTCTTCTGCCAGTGCGGGCGTTTCAAAGGAGGTAGTTGCTGCCTCCCTCACCCCCGCTGTGGTAGTGGAGCATGCGTCTGTGAAGAAGCACGAGGCCACAGCTGCGGCAGCAAGTGCTTCAGCTTCGACCCACAGCAACGGCAGCACTCATGCGGTGAAGAAAAGCCACGAGGCGTCTCCGCACCATGGCTCCACTGCAGCCAAAATGGATGATTCAGTGATGACAGCGTGTCTGTCGGTGCTGATGAAGCTCATCAAGTACAAGGAGGGGAGCATTAGTCCTGCGGCGCCGTTTCTTCAGCCAGTGGATCTGAGCCACTTCCCCGACTATCGCGTGAAGGTCCCGCACCGCATGCATCTATATGGCGTGCAGAAAAAATTGCGCAGCGGCGGGTACGCCACGATTGATGCGTTCGCCTACGACGTCCGTTTGATCTTCTCCAACTGCTTGGTCTACAACAGCGACGCGATCCTGAGCAAAGTCATGCGCAACCACGCGGTTACGCTCATGAAGCTGTTCGAAGGTCATTTTGCCAAGATCGGTGGTTCGTGGCCAGGTATTCCGCAGCGATGGAAATGCCACCAGATCGTTCATGAAATTCTGGCGCACCGCACCGATGGCCAGGAGACTGCGCAATGGTTCAAGTACCCCGTGGAATCGTACTATAATTCGCCCGACCAGATCCCGTATGGCTACTACAAGAAGGTCAAAGTGCCCATGGACATTGGCACGGTGTCGTCGAAGCTGCATCTCGGCGAATACAAGCACGCCTCGGAGTTCGTGGCGGGGATGAAACTGGTATTTGATAACTGCGTTCGATACTGGAAGACGGATCCCCAGGGGCAGACGTACTGCGACTCGGCGGAGACGTTGCAAGCCGTCCTACAGGCGCAAAGTGCAATGCTTGTGGGCTCCGCAGCAAGCGACAAAACTGCTCCAAAAGAGAAGCAACGATCCTCCTCGTCGAAGTCGAAGTCGGGACTTACTGTGGAGTCATCGACGTCTTCGTCTTCCACGCAACCGCGTCCCGCTACCACGATTAGTGTGGCTGGTAGTGAGCGTGAGAGGACCAAAAAAAAATCGTCAAAGTCATCCTCACGGGAGTTGGGGTTGCACGGTGGGTTCGCGCAGAAAGAGCTGTGTCTGGGAATTCTGAAGCAACTGCGGGCGCACAAGATGAAAGGCTTTCGCGGAGTGGACATTAAAACAGCCGGGCCTTTTCTGACTGCTGTTGACACGACAAAGTATCCTGATTATCTGAAGATCGTCTCGGAGCCGATGGATTTTGCCAAGATCGAGCGCAAACTGAAGGGCGATCGCTACGGCAGCGTGAGTGAGTTCAGCGCGGACATTCATTTGATCTTCTCCAACTGCCACAAGTACAACAGTGATCCGACGGAAGGGGCGGATATCCGAGCCATGGCTACCAATCTGCGCAACTATTTCGTGGAGCTCTACAATGAGAAGCTTGGTCCACTTGAGGGCACAGGGAGCGCTCCGCCCCAGGCAACTACCAGCTCTGGATCAGCAACACACTCAGCTTCGCTGCTTGTGACTTTGCCAAAGCCGCTGCCAGTAGCTGCAAGTACTGGGGAGACGAAGGCGCATGATTCTTTGCCTTCATCTGAGTCGTTGTCCCTGCTGAAAAAAACAAAGAAGTCGCCTGCTGCCTCTCCAACAAAACGGGCACTTGCGGATGCTCTTTCGGTAGCAGCGTCGTCTACCGCCGTATCCTCTCGCGATGTGAAAGTGGAATTGGAGCTGCCTACGAGCGGGAAAGTGGCGAGACCTGAGGTCGCGAGTGCTTCCTCAACGGCAGCATTTGCCGTCCAAGCGAAGCCAGCGACTACTTCGGTTGCCCCGATATCTACGTCCGTTGTGAGTGGCGGGGTTCCTCCAGCCATCGCCGCCAACAATGCCGCGGTTGACACGGAGGAGCTGAAAAGGCTGCGGAAGGAGAAGAAAGAGAAGAGGAAAGACAAAAAGAAGGACAAGAAGAAGAAAAAAGACAAGAAGCGCGAGAAGAAGGACAAGAAGGATCGAGCCAAGCTACCGAGTTCCGGCAACCAGGTACGCTGCGGTCATGCATGTTGCTTGCAAATGTGTTGCCGTTCTGACGTTGCTGTTTTATTTGTTACATAGGTGGCTGAAGTGGTTCCTGCTACCTCGAGTTCGTCGACGAAGCCTCTTTCCGCGCTGACCTCCTCAGGCAGTGCTCTAGCCCACCCTTCTCTCCCTCTTGCTGGTGCTGGTAGTAGCGCAAACCTGCCGCAAGCTGCTGTGACGGAAAGTGTAAGGGGCACCGTAGCATCCAAGAGGGGGATGGCTGTTCCGCAGGTGCCAGGTGGCACGTCGACAAGCAAGAAAAGCAAGAAGCACAAGAAATCGGACTTGAGTTCATGGGAGGCTGCTTGCGAGCGTGCGTTGAACCGCTTGAGCAAGATCGAGCAAGTGGGGAAGCTACACTTCGACCACCCGCTGGTAGAGGTGTTTCCGCAGCTCATGGCCGAGTACACGCGGCTGATTGGAGAGCCTATGGACCTACGTACGCTCCGTGAACAGCTCCACGGGCATGTGTTGACTCAGTCGGAGTTTCTTCGCAAGGGACGGCTCATTTTCCAGAACGCTGTCACGTTTAACTGCGCTGACGACCCGGCGTCGACGCAGGTGCGAGATATGTCACGGCACTTGCTGTGGTACTTCGACTCGCTGTGCGCTGAATTGCAAATTTTCCCGACATCGGAGGGCTCAGCGGGGGAAGAAAGCCGTTCAAAACGCGAGCAACTGCGACGCGAGCGGGCGGAGCTTGTGGGCAACGTGCCTGTCGAACTCAAGGCAAAAGAGTGCCAGAAGTTGCTCCGCGTGTTGAATAGCCAGAAATACGACAAGAATTGCTGGCCGTTCCGCAAGCCTGTGCGCGTGCTGTTCCCAACGCTATCAGCGGACTACTTCGACATCATCAAGACACCCATCGACTTGGCGACCATCGCGGAGAAGCTGGGCGGCTTCGAGTACAAGGTGCACGGCGAGTTCATTCGCGACGTGCGGCTGACCTTTGAGAACGCTTTGGTTTACAACCGAGCGGACAAGGACCGCGAGGGATGGAGCGTGTACTCCGCGGCGGTCCACATGCTGGCTGTTGTGGCGGATCTGTGGGGGGACGTGACGCTGGAGGTGACGGAGAAAATTCGGCGCCGTGAGCTCTTGCGCAAGGAGCGCGTGAGTGATTCGAAGCGGAAGAGGAGCGAGAAGCACGGCGTCAATGGCGAGCCTGAGAAGAAAATCCACAAACATCATCACCACAAGATGTCGGAGGATGGTTCCGGACACCGACACCACCACAAGTCGAGCAAGCACCGATCCGACGTAATTGCGGCTGGTACGGCTGGGGCCACTAGCGCTCAAGCGGCCGGCTCCGCAGCTGTCTCCGCTGCTGCTGCGCCTGCAACTGTCGTGAATGCAACTTCCGTTGTTGGGACGATTGTTGTTGGTGGCAATGGGACGCGAGACGACGCCTCAGCTGCCGATGCGACGGCCACGCGCGTGAAGCTGCAGCTGATGCCACCCCGGCCGAATATGGAGCGCATGAACAAATCGGAGCGCAAGGCGGAGGAGAAGCGGCGGAAGCGCGCGCGACGAGAGGAGGATCTTGTGCGCTCGGAGAAGCGATGGCGCACAGCTGTGGCTGCGACGGACGACGCGCTGCGCGAGGCCGAGGTGCGGAGCCGCCGCAAATTGCAGAAAGTGGAGATGGCGGAGGCTGTGCATATGCGCGAGGAGCGCGAGCGGCGCGCGACAGAAGAGGAGGCGGAGCGTGCGCGTCGGGCCCAGATGAAGCTGGACGCTGCTGCTTGGAGTGGCGTCTTGGCGCCACTGGCGGCTGACGCCAAGAAGGGCGCGGGGTTCTGGCTGAAGAAACGCGTGAAGCTGCAGATGCCCCTGGCCTTTCGACCTCCGGCCATCAATGCGTAACGTACCTACGGTGGAAGGAAAGGGGGCAGCCAACAGCCAGCGCGATGCCTGCACGGGGATCTCTTGCGTTGAAACAAAACTAAAAAGGTATGGACAAAGCACCTTCCTGTTGGTGCGAAGTAGTTTCGCCACTGCAATTACTTCCCACCACTGTGCGGTCTTTGAAGATGCGAAGAGTGGTGAAAGTCGCTGCTAGTATCGGAGGCTTCCTAGTAGCCAGGCTGAACTTCTCGAGGCACCATTCAGCTAGCTGCTACATGGTGCTATAGCTGTGGAAGTCGCGGAAGCGCAAAGCTGTTATTCTCCGCCCCCGCGGGACTCCCCGTGCGTAGCATCTTCGCTTTCGCTGGCATTCTCGTCTGATCAAGTGATTTGTCCCATTCGAGACAGATGATCAGCTCTTGCTCCTCTCTTGGAAATGATAAACTCTTGATTTTGCTAAATGACACCGGCCCAACCGTCCACCGTGATCATCGAATGTATTCCCCCGTCGTTGCCCCCGTTTCCATTTGCGCCGTCTTGTCCTCCAACGTCCACCCTCCCGACACGGCGCAAATAAATATTAAACAAAAAAGCTCCAGGCGACCGCAATCTCTCTCCGTCGCCGCCCCTCGTCCAAAGTGGGTGGCATGAGGACGTCACGCCCCGCCGCGTTGTCTGGAGTTTTCATCACGGAGGTGAAGGATGAGACCCGCACCAGCAACCCCTTGCGCTTCCGCTGGCTTTGATCCTTGGGTTGGAGACTCATCGTCTCAGTAGTGCCGTGCTGTTTCTGGTATTGGGGGCTTCTTGCTGTTTGTCGTTGACGCACTTCCGGCCGGAACGAGGTGGCAGCCACCCACTTCCGCGCTCTCCTCAGCTCCCCAGTCCGTCGTGCTTTCTGCTGTTTCTGTCGTCTTGTCCGAGGCTTTTGGTTGGCCGGTTCCTCTCGCGAGGACTTGCCGTTTGTGTTTTGATTTTTGTGTTATCTTCCACCTTTTTTTTCAGCCCGTGAGCCTCGCGAGTCACTCGCTTGCTCGTCCTTTGCTCCCAGTTTTGAGTCTCCGTCTTGCTCCTTCCATCGTCATTCTCCACTCTCCAGTCTTCTTCTTGCCCCCTTGTCTCGTTGTTGGCTTCCCTTTCGCAGGCGCTGCTTACGGATACTGCATGTGCTGCTCCTGCTGGTTGGCGCCGTGGTTCGCCTCCGCCAAAAGTCCCGCGTCAATCCCCTGCCAGCCATACTTGAAGTGGTAGACGTGCGGGCCCGGCGTCTCCCCGCCGCACGTGTGATAGGCGCCCATGCACATGCAGGCCGACGCCATCGCGTAGTTGTCGCTCGGGGAGCAGGGCGATGGACACGCCTCCAATGAGCTGTAGTTCTTCCCGAGCGGCGTGCTCATGCCGGCGGAATACAGATCCGCCACGTAGTCCGGCCGCAGGAGCCCGCAGGCGAGGTGACTGGGCACCACCACCGGCGACTGAATGAACAGCAGCTCCTCCGTCGGCACCTTGGCCCAGCGGTCCTTGTTCTGCGTGCCCTGCGCCTCCAGGTCGCACACGGCGTACGCGAGCGCGTACAGCCACGTCTTGCACTCCCAGAGCACGTTCGGGTCCAGCTGCAGAAACTGCGCCACGAACAAAAAGTCCAGCGCCGGATCCACCAGCAGCAGCGCCGCCCCGGCCAGCACACTGGGCCAAAACTCAATGGCCTGGTAGTCCAGCAGCGCAATGTCCACGAGGCGGATCGCGTTCACGAACAGCTCCTTGGTGCCCGCCAGATTGCGCGCCGGGTTCACGAAGTCTCCCATGGTGTCCAGCGGTCGCTGGTCCGCCGAGCCTCCGGCCACCATGAACAGCAGCCACGCGTAGGCCGTCGTGGGGTGCAGGTTCCACTGGAGCTCCTGCAGAACAGCAACAGAAAGAACAACAGACAGGCAAATACTCAGCAACTGGCCCTCTCCTTCCTCCACCTGTTGCCAGTCGACCTACCACGACGTAGGCCGCCTCCAGTCGCGCCAAGTCCTCCGCCGCCAGCTGCACGTCGCCCCGCGCCGAGATGAAGGCGGCCAGCTCGGCGGCCTTGGGCGGATGCACCTCCTCAATCTTGGCCGCCATGAACACGCAGCCCAGTCCCAGCACGCGCAGCTCGCGCTGCACGGCGCCCACGTCTTCGTAGCCGCCTCGCATGGCATAGTCTTCCTGTTCGCGGAGGGCGGCGCGGCGGCGGAGCAACACCTGCGCGTACTGGTTGGCGAAGTGCGCGGTCTGGCGCTGCAGCGCGAAGTGCGCGCTCACGTCCATGATCCAGAGCCACGTGAAGCCGAACTGCTCGTAGGCAGACGGCGCCGCCAGCGTGAACGGCAGCTGCCGCACCGAGTCGGGCGAGGCCACCGCCGCCTTCGTGGGCGACGGCGCCGCGTCCGCCCCCAGGAACGACGGCAGCGAGCCGCGCGCCAGCTGGTGGTAGGACATTTCCTTCTGGCGCATGCTCAGCACCGTCATGAGATCCGGATTCATGGTCGTCGCCTGCCGCTGCCTGAAGCCCCCGCGCCTGCTGCTGCTGCTGCTGCTGCTGCGCCTTCCTGTCCGCGTCCTCCCCTTCGTCGCGTGCTTCCTTCCTCCTGAGCTTCCCCCCGTCACTTCCACACTCCTTCCGAGCAGCGAAGAGCTCGGCAAGGCCGCCCCGAGATGCGGGCGAGGTTTTTCATCGGGGTCTCCGAGGTTTTACGATTAAACCTCGACCTCGAGGGAGCCAGCGGGCGATTGAGCGACGCGTGGTTCTACCGCGACGCTTCGCATAGGTACGAAAGCGCGGGGAATCACACAGCACAGTCTCTCCGCGCATGTCGCGCGTTATTTTGGCAGCGGGATCAGGCAGCTCCGAGTAAGTACGATTCGCAGTGAAGTTCTCTCCACCAGCGGCGGCAGCAGCAGCCAGGACCAGCGCTCGTCCCCGCTGGCGACGCTGCCGTGCTGGCGCTCTCCGCATGACATTCTCGCTTCGATCCCACTGTTGACAACCCAGGGCGTTCGTTGGCCTGCTATTTTTGCCCTGCTGACTGCCTCGAGAAACTCCGGAATCAGATTCTATTCTCGCTCACGCGTCCGTCGAGAAGGGACTGGCCACCGCAGCCGAGCCAGCGGAGCCCTGGCCAACGGCGAGCGCCGTCTCCAGCTCCCGCGAGTCCAGCGCAGCCTGGCCACTCACTTGATCGCTGCGAGAAGGCAGGCGGAGGAGGGGATTTCGGAACTTGGCCACTTCAACCCTCTGCAAACCGATCGCTCCGATCTGTCAAACGATACCGGTATTTCCACTCGCACCACCGGTATCTCTCGACCTCCCCATTGCGACCTTCGAAGAGCTGCCCGCCGCCCGCCCGTCCAATCGCCTGCCCGACATGCTGGCGCTGCTGCGTCACGCGCGGCGGCGACTCGCAGGCCCGTCCGTCGGCCGCCGCGCGCTCTCCTCGGCCTCGCCCACGCCTCCGCCGCCGTCGCCCGACGGGCTGGAGGAGCGCATCATCTCCGCGCTCGTGGTGAACCGCCCAGGTGCGTCCGTCCCCAATTGATTGGTCTCGTTTCGCCTACAGCGGTGCCTCTGACTGCTGCGATCATTCAAACACAGGCACGCTGGCCCAGCTGGCCGACGTCTTCGGCTACGCGGACCAGAACATCACGGGGCTCTGCGTGCGCTCCACGGTGGTGCCGGAGCTCTCGCGCGTCACCATCTCGTGCTTCCTGCGCGACCGCGAGCTGCCGGCGCTCAAGAAGCGGCTGCGGGCGCTGGTGGCCGTCACGTTCTTCCACCTGACGACCGTCAACTTCTGCGTGGCCAACGACCAGCTGCTGCTGCGCTCGCAGTTGCTGCTGCAGATCCGCCGCGACCCGCGGCGCCAGCGCCAGTTGCTTCGCGTGCTCAAGGCCTTCGACGCGGAGCTCGTGAGCCCCGACGACCAGCAGGACGCGGCGGGGGACGACCCGCTCACGGCCATCGACGACGACGACGGCGCGGACCAGGGCGCGTTCTACGGCGCCCCCGCCGCCTCGCAGTTCCTCACGCTGGCCGACGAGCCCGAGCGTCTGCTGCAATTCATGGGTGCGCTCACCGAGGCAGGCTTCAGCATCCTGGAGACGCAGACGTGCGGCCCGCTCTTCCTGGACACGTCGCACTCGACATTGGACCCGGAGAGCGCCTACTGCTTCCGCCGCGAAGTCGCCTCCGAGGTGGAGAACCTGCTGCTGGTGCCCGTGGACAACGACGCCACGACTGGCGGCTCCGCTGTCGGAAGCGACGAGGAGGAACCCGTTGGTGACGGTACCAGCGGAGCGGCCTCCGTGCTGCGCCAGCTGAACAAGAACACCAATCCGGACGTGATGCGTTCCGAGGCCGACCCGCTGGACGCCGACGTCATGTCGCCCGTGCCGGCCACGTCCACCTTCCAGCTGCACACGAACGAGCAGGGCTACTTCTCGCCCAAGCGGCTGCGGCTGCACGCCCGCATCGCCCAGCAGCTGTACTCGTCTGCGCCGCAGGACCTGAGCTCGCCCAAGTTCGTGCTGTTGCTGGGCATCCCGGGCTCGGGCAAGTCCACGATGCTGAGCCACCTGGACCTCATGGGGCAGCTCACGCTGCAGGACTTTGTCAACTTTGACGTCGACGACGTCATCGCGCTGCTGCCCGAGTTCTACCACGCCATGCTCAACGTGGGACTGGGCAACGCGCCCGAAAGCCGCAGCGCCACCGCGGAGGAGACCGCCGAGGGCAGCGCCAAGTCCAAGGCGCCTCTCCTGCCGGGGCCTCAGACGCGGTACCAGCTCTGTCGCGACGAGGCGCGCTTCATCCTCAAGAAGAACCTGCACAGCGCCATCATGTCCCGCAAGAACATCATCCTGCACGGCAGCGGCAAGAGCTTCACGAGCTACTCGCGCACCATCGACCAGGTCAAGGCCGCGGGCTTCGACACGCACGTGGTGTGTCTGGACATCCCGCTCATGGAGGCCTACCAGCGCGTGGACAAGCGCAGTCGCGGCTACGGCCGCGATGTGCCGCGCTCGGTCATCGACGTGGCCTCGTCGCTCATCACGCGCAACTTCCGGCGCCTCGCGAGCCGCGTGCCCAACGCGCATCTATTCGACAGCACGGGCATCCCGCCGCGCCTCGTCTGGAGCAAACAGCGCTCGGAGATCGTGGCGGACGACGCCGGCGACCCCGTGCAGCGCAAGTACCACCTCGACTAGACGGCGGATATTTAACCCATTCCAATGGACCTGACACGATTCTCCCAGGACGGAAGACCAGGATACAGACGAGAAACATGGACAAACAGGCAGCCTTTGGCTACAGCTCTATTTGGCTGCGCGCTCTAGTTGGCGGCGACGAAGGCGACCGAGCGGATTTTCCAGTGCAGGGGGTTGACGGTCGTTCCGATGGCGAGGAACGTGCTGCCCGTGAAGCGCTGCGAGAGCGGCGATGAGTCCTGCTGCGTGGCTTGGGACCCCTCCGCGACCGTCTGGACGGCGCCGGCGCCGTTGTAGTTGTCCTCCTCGTAGGCGACCACGTCGAAGTCGGTGGCGGGCGTCTTGAACAGCAGCACGACCTCGAACGAGTCTCGGTAGCGGGTTTCCACGGCCGGCACGTCCTCCGTGTAGCATCTGCCGAACATGTTGGTC
Source organism: Nothophytophthora sp. Chile5 (assembly GCA_001712635.2). NCBI lineage: Eukaryota > Oomycota > Peronosporomycetes > Peronosporales > Peronosporaceae > Nothophytophthora > Nothophytophthora sp. Chile5. The sequence goes on from MBAC02011773.1 coordinate 27,163, forward strand.
TGGTACGGCGGATAGCCGATGAAGCAGGCGCGTCCAGCCTCCTCCACGTGGAGCTTTAGCATACCGGCGGTCTCGTTGTAGCCCGTCGCGGCGACGTCCGTCGAGATCGTCTCCCAGGGGTTGCCAGAATCCGAGCCCCGGTTAATCAACGCGTTGATTACCAACTCGCAGCCCGTGCCGAACTTGATGCTCTGGATGCCAGCAGGCGGCTCGATGGGGTTCGCTTCGGTGCAGGTTTTGCTGCGCTTGCCCACGCAGAACTCGGAGCCCTGGAAGTTGATCTGGTCGTAGAAGCACACGAAGCAGTCGGCGGTGGCCGTGGGCAGGATGCCGAGATCGCTGCTGAACTGGTCGCGCCAGGCCTCGGGCGCTGAGGTGGCGGTGGTGGCGGAGGCGGGCGAGCTGGCGACGGCGCAGAAGGAGAGCGCGGCGGTGGCGGTCGACAGGAAGTTCACCATGATTGAGCTGACTGTGGTTTGTGGGGCGGATTGGCTTGTGGGCGAGCGGAAGGGCTGGAGAGTTGGCTTTGTCGGAAGAGCAGTCGAATCTGCGATGGCTTCCTGTGATGCCGCCGTCTGTTCGTCAGTCTCTGGTGGCAGACCACAACAGCTTTTGCTGTTCGTGCGAGCCATTCGTGGAATCCAGATGGCCGTTGGAGGAGGAGGCGAACGAAAGGTCTCCGTCGAGAATTGGAGGGTGCCGAGCACCAGCAGGAAGAGCTCGCGGACCAGTTGGACGCCTTCTCGGAGACAGTGTCTCCGCCATTCGGCTGGGATTAATTGACAGACGCACGCTCACCCACTCGCCACGCATGCTCAGCAAGTGCAGCGCGTTCGGAGAGGCAGCCCAGAAGCTTCCACGCGACTGGGCGGCGCCTCACGAGCAGGAGAGAGCGCGTCGCCCCTGAAGCACTTCAACACGAAACTCGACCGCCGAAAGACGATGAGCCGCACGAACACACACGCTTCAGCTTTGCAAAGACGTGCACTCGATGGGAGAGCGACATGGCTACACTGCGCTTCCTTCCCCGCATGTATGCATCTGCACTCTACGCTTCCGTTGCCACCAAGCCGTTCGCAACATGCAACGCCTCTATTGAGTTATAAGCGCTAAGCGCTCTAAGCGGAGTACGGCGCGACGGATCCGGGAGCCGACTCCCCTGCATCAGGCGCCACGAAGGCGATCGAGCGCACTTTCCCCTGCATTGTCTGCCTCATGCCCGTGGTGCTGTTGTAGCTGTCCGTGTCTAGCGTGTGGCTGTAGCCAGTAAAGCGCTGCGAGAGCGCAGTCGTGTCCTGGTCGGCGACTGACCTCTGCACGGGGCTCTTGGCCGCGCCGTTGAAGTCGTCCCTCTCGTAGGCGATCACGTCGAAGTCCGTCTTCGTCGTCTTGAACATCAGCAGCTCGTTGAAGACGTCTCTGTATTGGCTCTCGACGGCAGACACGTCTTCCGTGTAGCATCTGCCGTAAGAGTCGGCCGACGCGGGGGTCCCCAGGAAGCAGGCGCGGCCAGCCTCCTCCACGTACAGCTCTTGCACCACGTGCTTGTAGACCGTGAGGTTGTAGCCAGTGTCGGCCACATCCGCCGAAATGGCGTCCACGTGCTCGGCGTAGGGCATGTCCGCCACGCGCACGTTGACCACCAGGTCGCAGCCCGAGCCAAACTTGATGCTTTCGATGGTGGAAGGCGCCGCGATGGGGTTCGCCCTCGTGCAGGTCTCGCTTCGCTTGCCCACGCAGAACTTGGGGCCGGAGAAGTGGGTCTGTTCGTAGAAGCACACGAAGCAGTCGGCTGTGGGCGCAGGCATCACGTCGATTTTGCTCCGGAACTGGCTCCGCCACAGCGCGCTGTGTGACGTGGCGGTGGCGGAGGAGACCGCAAGCGCGCAGACCGTGAGCGAGACAGCAGCAGACGACAGGAGGCTCGGCATCTCGGCGATGGCTCGGACTGTAGGATGGAGTGGTTGAGCGTGGCAGCGCAAGTCGAAGTATGAGCGAGAACGAGGAGCCACCTCCGAGTTGGGCGACCTCATTGGCGACGGCTGTCGACGCAGTTGCCTCTCCCTCTACGCCCTCTTGCGATGGCGGAAGAGGTGGAGGTGTAAACACAACCGGCCAAGCCCCACCTGCGCTCTCTCGCTGTTCGATCCAGCCACAAGACACGCAGCAGGTGGAAGTGCCAGCAGTGGTCAACAATAGACTCAAGACCACGACCGCCGGTATCCGATATGGGCTGCTCGCCAGGTGGGAGAGATCGTGTTAAACGATCGCACAGGGATAACTTTTCGCACATGTTGCCTGAGCAGATGGAGCTGCAGCTGCTAACGGCGCACCAGACGGTCATCGTACCATGTTTACAATGTGCGGGCCAGTCCTCAACCGCAATCCAGGCTGGCTTGCGCTCCCAGGAGACTGCCCGAATCTGGACCCTTTCCTCTCATTCGAGCGCTTCTACCCTTGCTTGGAGCTGTACTGCTTCTTGAGGTTCTCGTAGTGCTGGATCTCGGCCGGAGAGACCGACGGAACGACCTGCGAGAGAGCCGTCATGAAATGCTCCTGGGTGACGCGCACCTGAAGTTCCTCGGGCGACAACCGGTTGAGGAGGAGGCGCACCGTCATGGGGCTGGAGGAATAGCAATCCTCAGCATTGATCTCCTCTGGTCGCACGAAATAGACGATCGAAACAGACACATGTGAGCAAGCCAGACAGGAACGCACCCTTCTTCGCCAACAGAGAGCACGACAACGTACCGATCTGCCGGTCGAGAGCCTCCACGCGATCTTTCAGTGCAGCAGCTAAAGCACCAGAACTGAGCGCGTAAAAGTCGGCGCCCGTGAAGTTGGTAGGACACTGCTCCACCACCGCTTCCAAATCGGCTTCGTCTCCCAGAGCAAACTTCCTCGTCTGCGCTTTCAACACCTTGAGCTGCGCCGCCTTCTCGTTGCAAATGCCCAAGTACAGCAGTCGGTCGAAGCGTCCTGGCCGCAGCAGTCCCGTTTCCAGCAGATCCGGCCGATTCGTCGCTCCAATCACGAAGACCTGGTCGTTGCCGCCGCCGCTGAGGCCGTCGATCTCGGTCAGTAGCTGGGAGACCACGCGGTCCATGACGCCGCCAGAGTCCGAGCCGCGGCCACGCATCGGGGCCAGCGAGTCCAACTCGTCGAAGAACAAAATGCAGGGCCGACAGCTGCGAGCCTTCGCGAATACCTGCCGCACGTTCTTCTCGCTCTCGCCGATGTACATATTGAGCAGCTCCGGTCCTTTCACGCTCAAGAAATTGAGATTGCACTCCGTTGCGATCGCCTTCGCCAGCAGTGTCTTGCCTGTGCCTGGAGGCCCGTACAGCAGAATACCAGATCGCTGGCGCACACCGCTGGCGAAGAGCTCCGGGTGCTTGATTGGGAGCTGCACAACGTCCAGGATCTCGTCTTTCACGTCTTCCAGCCCACCCACATCCGTCCACTTCACATTCGGAATGGATGCGTTGCCGATATTCGCGGACGAGGCCTGTGCCTGCTGATTGTGAGCGGCTTCCTCCAAGTCGCTTGCCATGACGGAACAGGGCGGTGTCAGCGCCTCCGAATCGGTAAATACCAGGTCTTCAAGCGGTGGCACGCCTTCACTCGCAAGATCTTCGTCCCCGAGAATCCTCTCAACAGCCAAGGCGCCAGCATCTGCTAGCAGAGCTGACAGCTCGCCATACGTCCGACCAGCGGTCAATTGCGCGATCTCCTTCAAGTCCACAGCCTCATTCAACTCTATGGACGCCGAGATATGCTGCAGGAAGTCCAGTCGCTTGGTCTGGTTGGGTGCTTCCAGTTGCATCTCGTACAAGAAGCACTGCCGGATGAATTTGGGCACTTCGTTCACGTCTTCCACGCACGCGATCAGCGGGATGTTGTGTTGATGCTGGCTCAGCGAGCGGATGCACTCCGAGAGGACGGCACCGATGCGCAGCTCCGCCTCTTCATTGTCTTTCTCCACAGGGAAAAAGCGACTGATGTAGAGCAGACATGGCGACAGCGCCTGCGCTTTTGACACCTGCTCGCGCACGTTCTCCAACAAATGCAACTCGGACTGGCCCGTGAGCTCCGTGAAGGGCACCTCCACGACCAGCACGCCCAAGTGTTTCGCGACCTGGTGCACGAGCGTCCGCTTGCCAACTCCACGAGCGCCGCTGAGAAGCACGGAGACGGGGATCTCGCACAGCTGCGCCGGGTAGAGCACCTCATACAGCTTGTGTTGCGCCGTAGATGGTAGTGCGGAGTCTAATTGTGCAGCAACACCAGACACACCTCGACAGTTGCAATTCGCAAGGAACCGCTTGATGGTCCCCTCGTCGGGGGAGGGAGCGGAGGAAGATGAGCCCTGCATGAGCTCTGTGGCATCCGACACCGTCAACGCAAGCGCATCTTTGGTCTCTCCGTCCAGCTTCTCAACACGGAAGAACACCAGTGAAGTGTCAAGTTCGAGCGTTGGCGGCATCAATTCAGTCGTAGAGGCAGCAATGTTCGCCTCACTCTCCATTGCGATGCCGTTACGCTCGGGCAGCAAACACGCGACTGGCACCTCGACGCGCTTGTACGGCACGTACGCGGCGTTGGAGCGCTCGTTCTCCACGGGGACGTGCGACTGGGTCGTTTCATGCAGCGCCACTGAAAACACATCTCCGACCTGCAGCACCTTGGGCGACGCGAAGAAGGCGCGGATGGCGTCCAGCAACCCGTTGCGCTGCTGCATGAGCGCGTGCTGGCGACACGAAAGACTGGAGACCAGCAGCGGGGCGATCATGGCATACGTCGCCGGCGCTGGCTGCTCCTGGTGTTTCCGGCGGAACGGCGCGGACGGTGACGACCCGAGTCCGGTGAGCCCCAGCTCTTGCAATGAGATGGCTCGAATGCTCAGCTGCATGCAGACATCATAGGAAAAGTCAGGGTACTTGGACTAATGCAGCTACACCTTTCCGTAGCGTATAGGACCAGTGCAAGGGAATCAACGAACCGAAACCGCTACATGGCTGGACTTGATCGAGTGCAGTGGGATCCCCAGATTGAACGCCAGCAAGGGCGACAGCGTGACGTCTCCGATCGCTTCATCCTCCTTTGTCTCCTTTGTCTCCTCTTGGTCTTCGTCTTCTGTCGAACAAACGTCGGCATTGGGCACAAGAAGCAGCCGACCGACGTGGCTGCGGGTCTGGAAGCTCAGCCTCACGTACGAGCCGTTCACCGCCCGCAGCTGACGCAGCACCGTCATGTCCGCCGTGGCCACCAGCGTCAACGCGTCGTCGGCCGTCTGGACGGATGGCGCCCAGCTGGAGGACAGGGCAGGCGTCCTCTCGGACCCCCACACGTGCGCCCGCACCGTCTTCGCATCTGCGTCGTCGAGCATCGACGCCGTGGCGGCCTCCGAGCCGCGAGCGAAGGACGAGACCCACATGTCGAATGCGGAATGGCGATGATACGCAAGCGGATTTCCGCACGCGGAACCTCAACGTGCAGAGTCCGGTTACGCGAAGGTCGACCTAACAGGTTTCCCTTCGTGCAACATTAGTAAAAACAAGATGTAAATACGCATATTCCAATCTGTAAAAACAGCGGCTGTATCTTGGGAGGGAGGAAAGCAAGGAATAGACAAGCCCGAGCAAGAAGCACGAAGCATGAGCAAGCCGACGGACAAGGTGGTCGCGACGGCGACGGGGAAGGGCGCGGCGGGCCCGGCGGAGAAGACGCCGACGCTGGTGGTGGTGACGGAGGAGGACGACGAGTTCGAGGAGTTCGAGGACGCGGACTGGACCGGCCAGGCGGAGGAGAAGGACGCGCACATCAAACAGCAGTGGCAGGACGACTGGGACGTGGACGAAGCCGACGACGAGTTCTGCAACCAGCTGCGGAAGGAGCTGCAGAAGACCAAGTAGATGATGCGCTCGAGTCGGACGCGCGGCCGAAGAGGGAGCGCTTGAGAGAACAGAGGACACGACGGCGGCCAGAGGCGACGACGCACACATTTAACTTTTAAGCCATAATAACAGCAGCAACACGCCAGAAGCGAGGGCCAAACGCCTTCTCAGGCGCCGACCGCGAGCGCAGCAGAGCTCCTCGCTGACGCCATGCCTTGTGGTAAGTGTTGGTTCTTGTTTGTTGTTGCTGGCCTCTCTATTTCTACCCAAAACGCCCTTCCTCCTAGCGCTGGCGAGCATCTTCTGTCTCTTGCAGCTTCCTCTCTCCTCCGCAAAGCGCACATACGACACTCCTTGCCTGCCTCGCTTAGTCCTTGAGGTGCTCGGGCACCGGGGGCTCGTACAGCGCGTCACGCTTCCACTCGGGCACGTACTGCTTGAACTGCGCGGCCTCCTCCTCGTCCTCCGTGTCGAAGAAGTCCTCGGCCGAGACGGCAGCGGCAGTGGCGTGCGGACGCCGCGTCAGCTCCGCCTCCTCCCGGGCCTTCTTGGCCTTAGCGGCCGCCTGCGGGTTGAGCATGGCCTGGATCTGCTCGATCGACTGGCGGGTGTTCATGAGCTTGTCGATGGGGTCGCGGATCTTGAAGGTCTGGAAGCGGATGATGGGGAAGCTGTTCTTGAGCTTGGCCTCCACCTCGTTCAGCACGGCGGGCGACGTGTTGAACTGCTGCACGATGAGCTTGCCCTCGTAGTGGCGCTGCAGCTCGCCCCACCGGCGGTCCTCGATGCCGTAGCCCAGGCGCTTCTCGCCGCGGTTCTCCGTGCCGCGGATCACGCCGCCGCTGGACGTGATGAGCGCCGCGCAGTCCTGGAACACGCGCGCCACGTCCTTGGGCGGCGACTTGAGGTTCGTCAGCAGCACCTGCTTGTACAGCGGCATGGCGATCGGCAAAGGGGGCGACGGGCTCGCGCTCTCACTCTTCCAGCGCTTCGGCTTTGCTTTGAGTCGGTCCAACTGGCCTCGGACGCCACTGATTATTTATAGCCAATCCCATCTCGAGATAAAGTGGTAAGCCGCCGGATTGGCTGTTATCAAATCTTTTACCGACGGTTTGCCGTCAAAGGTCGCGCCGTCATGAATGACATCAGATGCGTGGCCTTCCTATCCTCCCAGTATGAGCTTCTTAGAGCGCTGCGATGGCGTCGGAGCGGGGCGTAGGCGCATCGCACAGCTCTCTAATGAGGAGTGGCGGGCGGCGCTCCAGCAGCAGGTCCAGGACAAGGAGCGACAGAAGGCACTGAGGCCAGCAAGCGGATGCGAGGGTGGGGAGAGCCAGGAGGCCTGCACGGGAGGCGTGCGTGCATTCGACACAGCCAAGCTCGAGCCCGAAGTTTCTTTTGAAGTGGCTGGAAATGCCGAGGAAGCCCTTGTTGCGGAGGCGATGACAAGCATCCCGAGGATGGGGCGGCGTGGCGTGCAGCAACTCTCGAAGGAGCAGTGGCGAGAAGCGCTGGAGCAGCAGATCCGCGAAAGAACCAGAGCAAGGGGCAGCAGCAGCGAAATGGCAGCGACGAGCCATTGCGGCGATCTTACAGCGCCCCACAGCAAGAGACCAAAGAGGAACAACTGGGCTTCTGTCCTGAACGCGAATACCAAGAACGAGCAGCCACGACGTCGTCGTGTGATGCTACCAGCTCGCAGGAGACTGGGATCAGGGGCCGCAATCGGCGCGCGGTCGCTACACAGTCTCGCGAATTGTACCTCAAGAGTCTACAGGAGCAGATCGAGGAGAAACAGGTGCGTGGGGCGAGGATGCGAACTAGATTGCTGGCCTGTTGTCTCTGCTTTGGATCACTGACGCTTTGTGGCTTGCTTGATGGAGAAGCGATTGACTCAAGCAGAGAAGGACAAAGAGCAGCAGTCACACCACCAGTTCAGATCGCTGGCCGAAGATGATGTTGCTTTTAGTCATGATGAGAGGCGCCTGAGTGGAGAGCGAGAGCGCGGGATGACACCTCCAGGTGCCAGAAATGTCCAGCAGGAAGCTCAGTGCCATCGTGACGAATCGGAAGACGTCGCAAGTGGGAGACAGTCGCTTCCCCCCTCCAACCAAGAAGACGTCGGGTCCCATCTCTCAGCGTCAGCAGCATCAACGGCGGCAGCAGATCCCGTGGCGATCGCAAAGATCGTCGACTTTTGCGAGGAGCTCAAGAAGCAGAATGAAGACGTGAAGAAGCAGCTGTTGGAGCAGCACTCGGTGCTCACAAGTTTGCGCTCAACTCTGGTGGTTGGAGGAGGAAGTCCCTCTTCTCCTTCCGTTGACTCTCGAACGAGGAAGGAGGCGGCGCATGGGGGTGCGAGGAAGTCCCAGTTGACGCCAGGGAAGTCTTCGCATCGTGGCTCACTGGACACTTCACTTAGCAGCAGTCCAGTTAGGAGAGCACAAGCCAAGCACAGCGAACACAAAGTGATCCCGCGCCCACGTCCAGCACGGGGTGAGAGCAAAATCCCTCTTCCACCCAGAGGACTCTCTTCATCGCTTCGTGCAGCTGGGGCCCAGATTGTGAAGGGAGATCGCGTCGAATGGCGAGAGCAGCACGATCCATCGATGCCTCACGCTGAGCCAAAGCACAGCATAAGCGCTCGCTTGGAAACCATTTTGCCAGGCAACAAGGGATCGCCAGCTGAGGCTCTGCGCAGGAGCGCTAGCAAAGCTGACCAGGCAGGGCGAGACAATGCTTTGATTGCCAGCTTACGAATCCCAGAATGCAGCGATGACATGATGCAGCGATGATCATGATGCATCGCCTTCGACTCTAAAGAGCGAAGCGAAAGACACGACGGGTGGTGGAGGAAGCCCCGCATTTAGTAAGCGACGGGAGATCGACGTGAAAAACTCGTGCGAAGACTCAGCTAAAGACACAAGCGTGAGCAGTGCGCTTGCAGAACTGAAGGACTTGATGCAGAGGGAAGTTGTCGAAGAAGAGTTGGGGGAACGCCCATTGGATGGGGACAGCAAGTTAGTGCGCGACTGGGCTCCAGGCACGGAGGCTGGAGGTGATACTGATCTGCTCAACTGCACGTCAATCGCCATTCTGGACGGCCCGAGCTCATTGATTCCCCTTGATCGACCGCTAAGTGACCTCTTCCAGCGGTAGCGAACACAGCAGACTAGCACATGCACTGCTCAAGAGCCGAGTGCAACGACATTCAAATGTCTACTGGAGTCAGCGCTTTTGGATTTTACTGCAGCCTGCGGTAGCACAACGAAATAGCAGGAACAAGTTTACCACCGGGATCTTCGTGCCCTCCTGTCTCGACTTTGACTTGCACTGCGCGAGCTTCTCCTCTTCCTCGGTCGCTTTGCTGGTTCTCGACTGCCGCTTCTACTTCTGCTGCTCTGTCGTCGCCTCCTCCTGCCTCTGGGTCTCGATCGAGACCCCCACGATCGGGATCTGGATTTGGACCGGGATCTGCATCTCGAATGATAGCAATCTTCTATCGAGCGGCTCACCGACCGCTTTCCACGCATTCGGTCCTCCATGCTCGGACTTCTCCTCGACTTCGACTGCTGCTTCGTCTTCTACTGAGACTGCGGCGATGCGCATCGTCGGACCGGCTCCGGCGTCTGCTGCTACGACTACGGCTCCGGCGTTGCATATAGCGGGCGGAAGTTGCTCCATCCCCCCTAGTATATCTTTTCTTGGCGATCTTGTCTGTCTCTCCTTCTTCTGCAGCTGCCGCAGATTTCTTGCTCTTCTCCTTCGCTTTGTCGCCCGCCATTTGCACGCGCACGGGCTTCCCCAAGATCTCCATGGCGCCCTCGACGCGACACGCCTCCACCGCGCGCTGTGCTGCCTCTGGAGTCGAGAACCGAACGAAAGCGAAGCCTGGGGGCTGCAGAACACGCACACATACGCATGGGTCAGCGCACCAAAGCAACAAACACCCACGCCAATCAAACGACACTGGACTAGCGTCAGTCCCACTCACCCTGCGTGCGATCCAGACGTTGTGGATCACCCCGAACCGCGCGAACTCCGTCTGCAGATGGGTCTCCTTGGCCTTGGGCACCAGATTGCCCACGTACACCCGACAGGCCTCCTCCGCCGCCGCCAGCGCCTCCGCTTCGCCGCCCATTGCGCTAACCCACCGAATGTATGACGAGCCGAAAAGCCGATGACCAAAATAATACCCCAGGTGGGAATATTCCAATTTCGAGCACCTGGCAGCAGTGAAGGCTGGAGCGGTAAACCCAAGGGAAACAACTGGAGTGACGGACCGCCGCTTCGCCAGATCCGGAAGCAGCTCCGACTCTCGAGCCGGTTGCTCAACTAGCAACAAGCCGCCAGTCGAGCTTTCCTCCGAAATGGCGTCGGCCGTCGTGTCTGATGTCTGCTCAGCGCATGCCGCTGGCTTCCTCGAGGGCCAGACGGGAAGCGTCTGAGCCACTCCGCCTTTCGCTCACGTACAACGATTCGTTCTCACGCTTGGCTTCAGTTTCCAATCCGATCTGGATCCCATCGACGATGATGTCGATTCAAGCTCCCGTTTCTCGCGCCGACGCGGGCGCGCCGCCCTCGCGGTCGTTCTGTGTGTTGCTACTGGGCTTCGTGCTGTGTCTTCGTCCGCTGCGGCGCGTATTCACGTGTCCAGAGCTGCTGCTTGTGGTGCTGTTGGCGTTCGTGCACGACCGATGGCGAGCCAGTTTGATGCGCGGAAAGGTGGCGGGAAGTGACTACACACGTCCGAGTCTCGCACCGAAGAAGGCGAGGAGAAAGACGTGCACGGTCGTGTCCATCTCGCAGGAGGGCAAGATGGCTTTGGTCCGAGGCGGGAATGACTTGGCAGTCGACTCACCATCGACAGGCCCTCAAGGGAGTTGCTGTTGGGAGCCCTGTCGGGCGATCAAGACACTTGAGGGCCAGATGGACTCGGCTGCAGACTCCGCGGGCTCCGGCACGACGTCCAATGCGTCCGACCTGACGTTCCTGTCCACGGCGGCGGTGCCCAGAGGCTACGAAGACGACGGCCAGAGCGACGAGACGGAAGGCGCAACTGCTCGAATGCTGCCGCGCCGCGGCGGGTCGCTGCTGATCTCGAACAGCATCTGCATGTCGCGTGGCGTGGGCGAGCAGGTGCAGAACCTCGTCTTCTCCAACGCCAGCGGCGACCTCCAGCTGCGCCGCGACGCCCTGTACGTTTGTCTATTGTCGCCTTTAAATGTGGCTATTCCTCCCAGCCGCCCTAACCTGCCGCTTGCTGTCCTATGCGCTCAGCTTCCACGTGTTCCGACACTGGAGCGACTGCTCGTTGCATCTGTCGGTGCTTACGGGCCAATTGCTGGTGCACCGCAAGTCCAAGACGGAGCCGGAGATCTTCCCGCTCGTGCTGTTCACGGGCTCCTCCCTGCACCGCAGACGCCCCAACGCCTTCAAGGTAAATGCTGCATGGCGCGTCGCACACCCCTCTCTTGACAAAAGCTGACGTCGTGGCCGTTAACTGCTGGACTCAGCTGGTGTTCTATGGCCACGAGGCGCTCCATTTCCGCACGAACGAGGCGCGAGACGCCGAGCTCTGGGTGAAGGCGCTCGAGTACGCCAAGGAGTTCACGTGGCACCTCTGGACTTGAAGTGGGTCTTAACTTAACGCTACCTATCTCGTATCAGATACAGTTCACAACGTCACATTCCCCCCAAGTTGCAACCCAATCTACCATCATTCCCGTTTCCTCGTTCGGAGTGTTCAATTTCCTGCAATTCTCAATCCGCATCCGAGGGAGAAGATGACGGAGCCCAAGAGCAGCAGCGGTCTGCAGAAGGACGTGGAGGCGCTGGACCGCGTGCTGTTCCGACTGGCGAGCGTGGACGATGAGCGTCTGGTGCTGGTGCTGCAGTCGCTTCTGCCGCAGCTGCTGCGGCTGTTCCCGCGCTCGCTCGCGGCGCCGATGGAGCTTCAACTCAAAGACAAGGCACCGTTTCCCCCTCGACTGTGGCGGACGTGCACTCTGTTGCTTGACTAACACTGGAGCTCCTGCAGATCCTGCAGGTGATTGCGCACGTCAAGACGCGGCTGCAGGCGCTGAGTCGCCCCAAGATGCCGCTGGTCGCGCTCAGTCAGATCCTGCAGGTCGCCGACCTGTCGGTCTTCGCCTACAACCTGGCCTTCCTCTTCATCGGTGCGGGAGCGACCTCCTCTCGTCCCTATCGCAGTGCCCTTCCTTCTCTAGGGAGCTAATTGGCGATTCTACTTGTTGTGTCTTTCGCTTGTGAACAGAGATTGGCTTTGACGCGGCGGAGGAGGACGAGCAGGCGCGCGTGCTGGCCGTGATCGCCGGATCCCTGGCGACCTTCTCTTCTGCGCAGCAGGAGATCTTCTTCCGCTTGCTGGTGCGTGTGCTGCCTATTAGTGCTGCTGCTGTTTTCCCTCGTGCGAAAACGGTGGCGGCTGAAGGCGAAGCGGAAGGAGTCGAAGAGCGAGAAGAAACTACGAGCAACGGAAGTGCGGAAACAGATGCGAATGACGCGAATATGGACGTGCTGCTGGACCTGATGCTGGATCTGGTGCTGTACGAGGGGCCCTCCTCTGCCTCCACGCAAGCTGCAGCTCCAAACGCGGCGCTTTACGGCCTGTTGGCACCTCGGGTGGAGCGACTGCAGCGCGTGAAGGTTTCCGACCTGAAACGCGAAGCTCTCTACGATCGTCAGCTGCAATCACTGAAGTTTGTGAAGGAGCTGGATATCCCTACGAAGCGCAAGATCCCGTTGTATCTGGCAGGCAGCGCGTCCTTCCACCACGCGATCAAGGCCTTCAGCGATGAGCAGCTGTCGCGCGTGATCAAGTACGAGGAAGAGCAACTCGAGGACGCGGAGGCCGTGCGTCGGCTCATGGCGCTGGTTCTTGGCAGTCAGGTGGCACAGAGCTCGGGGGCGTTCGAAGGATCAGATGCACTCCTGCTTAGCAATCGCACGCGACTGGCGGACACCAGCATCCTGCAGACTTTGACGTTGCTGTCAACGTCCAAGGCGGCGACAAACGTTCTCCCGATGATTCTGCAGCTGCTGTGCCAGCTCATGTTTGGCGCCGAGCCATCGCGTCCGCCGAACGTCGCCAACAAGATCAAGCTAGCGAGCATCCGGCTGTGCCAGTGGACGTTCCATCATTGCGAGGTCTCGTCCCTCCAAGGTCTCCTCGGCCCCGTGCTGTTCCCGACGCTTCTTCGCTTGCTGATGAACCCGCACACGGAGAGTGAAGAGTCCAGCGCCGAGTTCGTGCGCGAGTTCCGCCAGGGCGTGTATGAGGCTCTGTCGTTGCTTGCTGCTCGCGTGCCAGCGCTTGTTGCCTCGTCTGAACAGGCTTTCCAGGTGTTGTTGGTGCGCTGTCTGGCCGAGGAAGAGCACCGAACGGGTGCCGGCGCGAACGCCCTGAAGGCCTTCACTGCGTTTGCCTCTGCCTACGGGGCTGCAGCTCCGCCTCAGGTGCGAGCCAAAGTGCACAGCGAGCTGGTTGCGCTGCTGAACGGTTCGAAACTTTTCGATTCGAGCAAGAACTACGTGCGTGTGCGGACGGCGATCGCCGCTTGGTGTGCGGAACTGCTGACGAATCCCTCCTCGTCTCCGCAAGACAGCGATATTACGATGCGCTTTGCGCTGCTGCGACTGGGAGCTGATCACGATGAAGAGACCCGACGATTGTCGACGAAGGCCCTGCTTGCAAAGCCGTTGCCATCCATGAAGGCGCTGGCGGCCAGTCTGCAAGCAAATTTCCCGCACAAAGACTTGAAGAAGAGCATGCGCGACAACGGAGCGGCGGAAAGCTGTGTGCGCTTTTGCCTTGAGATCATGAAGGCTGCTCACCAACGTGGTGACAAGGACGACGAGGAAGATCGACAGCGGGTGGTGGAATACGTCGTGCAGACGTTTTTGGGTCGACAAGAGCAGGCAGAGGGCTCGCGCTCGACGACGGCGTCCGCGCTCGTGTACGAGACGGCAGCAAAAGCGCTGGTGGAGGTGTGTGGCTTCGACGCGAAGAGTGTGGGCACCGTGCTGAGCGGCCAGACGAAGGAGTTGGTGGAGGTGGCATCTGTGAGTCAGGAACGCGCATTCCTGATGAACATATCGACGATCGTGACTTGCGCATGCGCCGCAGCCTTCTCTACCAGCCAAGTGGTCTCGGAGGTCGTTCAGGCTGCTGTGGACAAGCTCGACAGCACCAGCGCGTCAGAAAAGGAGCTATGCGGTGCGTTATACGTGCTGGGGAGCGCGCTGGCTCACTTCGACAGTGCTATCGACTGCGCTCGCACTCTCACCGCTGAGGAAATGCAGCTACTGCTGTCCTGTTTCCAGAAGATGACCACTCTGCTCACGAGCAAACTCAAGGAAGGCTCGAACTTCACCGGGTATCCGAGAAGTGAAGAAGCTCAGAAGGCGCGAGTGGCGCTACTGCGCAGCGTCATGGATGGCGTCGGCCTTGCTGGTACTCTCAAGAATTTCATGAGAAATGCTGCTGCTGAGGTTGGCAGTGAGTGGAGTCGCCTGAAAGCTCTGACGCTTGTGGAGCTAGAGCGTGTGATCAAGTGGAAGCTCGCAGCTGTCCGTTCCGACGACCAACTGAGCCCCAAGTTGACGGCGTTGAAGCGAGTGGCCATTGAAAACCTCGGCCGAGCGACGTCAAGTTTACCTGGAGCTGCGCTAACTGCCGAGGTATCGAACGCTCTCGAAACGGCGTTGGACGCGCTGCTTGAGCTCGAAGGGGAGTCCGATGCCGAGCTCCAGTTCACGACCGGCGAAGTGCTCGTGGCGTTGGGCACTCATGATGCAGAGGAGCAGTTCGCGCTGGATAGCAGCAGCAAGTACGAGTCGTTCAGCGAGAATCGGGCAGCCGCTATCTTCCAGCGCGTGTTGGCCGACTACGCCGGTTCCCGGCAGCCTAAAGTGCGTCGCAATGCGACGATCTGGCTGCTGTGTATGTGCGCGGCTGGCCTCGCATCGCCGTCCGAGCCATCTGGAGAAGGAGCGACGTCGCCATCTCCTCTGTCATGGAAGAGTGTGCTGGTGTCGCCCGCCTATTCGCAGTTGGTGCTGGAGACGCACGAGTTCTTCGTGACGATGCTCAACGACCCGAATGATGTGCCCAAGGAGAGCGCTGTAAAGGGGCTAGCGTACTTGCGACTGCGTGCGCCGACCGACGCGATGGGCGAGCAGTTCAGCGACAGTTTGTTCCGTCGGCTGCGGTGCTTCCGAGCCTTCGCGCCAACTGCCGACGCCGCGGTCGATGACGACGATGTTGGCGCCAACACTGACAACAACAGGGCCAGTGAAGCAACGGCCCCTTCGGCCCCTTCTTCCTCGTCGCAGTCAAGCTCCACGGTGGAAAATGCGGCGTACCGCGAGGTCAGCAACGTCGCAGCGGACGTGGGGGACCCGGAGCTCATGTACGCGCTGCTGTACCTCAGCACAGCCGACCCCATCTGGGACTCGTTCGCCACCGCGTCGTCTGCGGTGGCTCAGATGCCGCAGAAGGCGGCACGAGCGTTCTCCTTCATCGCGACGGACAAGCTCTTCCGCGCGTCGATCGTCGCCAAGGCCGGGAGTCTGTGGATGGCGGAAGAGTACGCCAACAAGACCAAGCTGGTGCCGTGGCTGTTCCTGCTCAAGTTCCACTCCAACAGCAAGGTGGCGGCCGTCATGGGCAACCTCTGGGAGTTCGCCAAGGGCAGCGGCGCTCTGGCGGCCACTGCGCAGGCGGAGAAGACGCTGCTTCGCCAGAACTGGGCGTTGCTGTTCCAGTTCGCGCTGGCGCGGCTCGAGAACGCGCGGAACTTCAAGTACCGCGAAGCCGCGTGTCTGGCGCTCATCGATCTGCTGAACGGCGCCGAGGCCGACGCCCTGCGCGAGGACTTCCTGCGGCTCTGGAAGACCGCGTCGCGCGCGGTGGACGACGTCATGGAGGCGGTGGGACTGGCGGGCGTGAAGCTCTACCGCTATCTGGGCGAGCTGAGCTTGCGTGTGGCTGCAGGCGACGCCACGTGCCGCTCGCAGCTGCTGGAGTTCCTGACTGCGGACGGCATCACGAGCAAGAACGTGCTCTGCCGCACGCTGAGCATCGACCTGTTGCTGCGGCTCGTGAAGGCGCTGAAGGCCGAGGACATGCAGGATCGGCTGGCGCCGCTGCTGCTGAAGCTGCTGGAGTACCTCTCGTCGCTGGAGATGCCGGAGCTGCAGTACGCGCAGTTCCACGTGGAGAAGAAGGACCAGCTGGAGCGGCTGCGCGTGTCCATCAGCCAGTCGGGGCCTGTGGGCCAGCTGCTGGAGCTGACGACGACGCGTCTCAAGGAGCTGGCGGGCTCCCCCGGCTGCGTGGCGGTGGTCACACAGCTCGTGCGGGGCGTGGGCAACCTGCTGAAGTTCGGCGTGGGGCTCAACACGCGCGTGGGCACGGCCAACTTCGTGGTGACGCTGGCGGGCGAGCTGCCCTTCGAGCTGCGCAAAAGCAACGGCGCCGAGTTCCTCCTGCGACGCGTGCTCATCCCCTACGTGGGCGCGAAGACGGCGGCGGAGAACGACCAGTACGGCGACGAGGAGAGTCGCTACGGCGGCGGCAGCTCCGAGGCGGCAAGCGGCGACGCGACGGCCACGACGGGCTTGGCGGACGGCCTGGTGGTGCAGAGCTACTGCCGCGCCGCCGCGTACCTGTGTCCTCTGGTGGAGGCTCCCACCGTGAAGGAGTACGTCCGCGCCGGCATCTTCGCCTTCAACGCCTTCAGCACGGCGCGTCCTCCGCCGTCGTCCGCGGAGGCCGGGGCCGAGGCCGCGGAGTCCTCGCGAGCGCTGCCGGTGTACACGAGTCGCTTCCTGCTGATCAGCGCGCTGGCGACCAAGGAGCTGGTGAAGAGGGTGCCGCCCATCGCCGACGCCGACTCCGTGGTGGCCAACGACCTGCGCAACGCCTGGTACTGCGCGCACGTGCTCCCCGCCGCCTTCGTGGGGCAGTTCGCGGCCGCGGAGGCGCTCACGGGCGCGTGGACGGCCGTGCTGGCCGAGCTGCCGCCCACGGTGCTGTACGCCTCCAGCTCGCTGGACGCCGTGCTGCAGGCGGCCGCGCAGCTGCTGGCGCACCCGGCGTGGGACACGCGGCGGCAGGCGGCGCGGGCGCTGCAGGCCGTGTTCGCCAGCGCCTCGTACCGCGCGCGGCTGTCGCCGGCGCAGGTGGCGCGCGCGTGGAAGCAGCTGCTGGCCGCGGTGCCCGGGCGGCTGTGGACGGGCAAGGGCGCGCTGCTGGAGGCGCTGGTGGCGCTGGCCGCCATCGCGCCGGACCAGGCGGCCGACCGGCTGCAGCCGCTGTCGGCGCTGCTGCTGGCCGAGAGCGCGCGCGCCTGGAGGAACCAGGACGCCGCCTACATGGAGAGCGCCGTCGCGAGTCTGGGCAGGCTGGCGGCGCGGCTGCCGCGCGAGCTGCGCGCCGCCAACGTGCGCGCGCTGCGCAGCGCGTTGGCCGTGTGGCTGGCCGGGGACGCGGCCGACGGCGCCGACAGCTCCGACAGCTCCTCCCGCCCGCCGCTGCCGCCGCTGCTCATCAAGGGCGTGCTGGAGGCGCTGGCGCTCATGTGGCCGCCCGCCGCCGCCGCCGCGTCCAGCGCCGGCGACAGCGCGCAGGCGACGGAGGCCGCGCTGTGGCTGTGCGCGGGCGTGGCCACGCCGCCTCTGGGCGCGTGGAGCGTGCGCAGGGCCGCGTTCCAGACGCTGGCGGCCGTCGTGGCGCGCGCGCCCGTCTCCGCGCTCTCCGCCGCCGGCCACGTGCTGGAGCGCGTGCTGGAGCGCTGCTGCGGCGGCTTCGGCGTGGGCGACGCCCAGTACGCGGCGGTGCGCGTGGCGGCCGCCGACGCGCTGGCGCAGCTGCTGCAGCGCGCGCAGGACGACGCCGACGTGGCGCAGCGCCTGCTGGTGCAGCGCGAGCGCGTGGAGGCGGCGGCGCAGACGCTGCGGCGGCATGAGGAGCCGGCGGAGCAGCAGGCGGCATGCCGCGTCAGGGCGGCGCTTGAGCTGCTGTGAAGGGCGCAGTATTCGGGGCGTCCGGATGGGAACCGGCAGGTATACGTATAGAGGCCACTGTTGCAGTTGGATGCCGCAACCGCAGGGCGGACGGCGAGTTGCGGCCGCTTCTCGCGCTTCAAGTTTGCAAAGAGTTGCAGTGGCGACTTAGCGTTAGCTAAGCGGCTTTTGTGGCGCGAATGGATCCAGAGCGACTGGGGCAGCAACGCGTTGTCAACGCCGCGATGCTTACTGAGTGGGATGTTGAGCAACAAGCGACTTTTGCAGTGTAACGAACTGGATGCGAAGACACGAAGCGACTTTTGCAGACGTCTCGGAGGTTAGACTTATCATAACCGCATGCATCTGTATTGCAAATCAGAAACACGCAGGCAGCGTCCGGATCTCGCCGCGGTCGCCACCGAAGCGGAAGGAAGGCGCGCCCTCTCGCCACCACCGAGCGAACTGCCCAGCAGGCGCGTGCGTCCTTGGGCCCACAGAGCAATGATCTGAGCCGGCAGCCACAGCAGTCCGCCGATGCGTCTGCGCGCCGGAGAGGCCCAGTTTCCGCTTGGCTCCTTCAACCAGTCTCGCTCCCCGAATCGTCGTCTGCAAAACACGGTGCTACTGCGCGAAAAGTGTACCTATTGGCCACCAGATGGGGGCTTGCTGACGGCTGTGTGCAAATACTGTTTCGGATGCGGCCGACAGAGAAACGCGGGAGGAAACAGCGACACGCCGCAGCTTTGGGTTATAATCGGCGGCGCGCTGGTTGCATCTGATCTTTGGCTGGCCCGTCTGCTCCCCCCAGTCATACGGTAGGGCGTGTTCGAGGCCTGTCGATAACCAGCAGGTACTGTACGAGAGCCGGGACCGGCTATCTCCAGCCTCGCCGTCCAGAAAGGGTCACCGCGAACGCGCTCGTGTCTTGACAGACGCGTGCAGTACGGAGCGAGCATAATACGCTGCAGCCTTGTGGCCGCACTGGACTTGTCGCTGCGGCCGAGTGCTGGACGCTGGAGAGGGCGGGTGCGACATGGGCTGCGCTTCTGTTCGGATCGCCTCGTGGTGTCGGGTGCAAGGCGATGCCGGCAGCATACGCGTGTTCCATCCCGGCGTAATCCGCCTAAACCTGTGATTACAGGATTACGCGTGTTGTTCCGGCCTGGCTTTGCGCGATTATTTTTTTGTGCAGAACAAAACTCGACTGAGGGGGATGGGCAGCCGGTTGCGGCACCCGCCGCAACCGCGCCTTTCTCATGCCAGCGACGGCGCACACTCATCTGCAGTGCTGGCGACAGGTGTAACCTTTTTAGCCGCGTTTTGCCCCATCCGCCGATACAGTACACGCTCGCGCTGTCAAGGCGGACGGAGTTGCAACTTGCAACTTGCAAACGGCAAACTCTGCGATGGGAGTTAGCACAGTTACGCGCGGCGCAGTCGCTTTATGAGCTTTGGGTGTTGGGGTTTCTTTTGCAGGACGCAACCATCACCTCGCGCTTGACAGCCGCTGACGTCTGGTCAGGTACGCCAGCGGAGGAGCCAGAGGCTGTTGCTCATTGCTTCTTCCGTTTTCGCTCCAAACGAGCGGCGAAAAGCGATTGTGCACATGTCGACGCCTTCTCCAGCTGCAAAGTTTGCAGCAAACCAGTTGCAACCCAACTGCAAACAGTTGCGGAAAGCATTCCAACTGGACTAAAAGCATCCGCCAGTCACAGAGAGCCCGGATATTATCCGTGCACATGTATTGAGCTGGATACCCGCTGGTTCTCCATTGTCTGCTGGGTCTTTCGGTAGTGGGCCGCTGGCAGCTGGAGCAAAGTGTCGCGTCCTGCTGCGCCACCCGTGGGGAATTCTGGGAATGCCACGCAGTAGTGGGCGGACTCTGCGGTGCGGGAAGATCAAGGCCCCACAGTCCAGGACGAGGCATTGCTGAACGAAAATCCAGGCGACGGAATGTTGGTGCGCTTGTAATCTTGCTTCTTTCTGCAAAGGATTCGACACGGTTTTGCGGTGTCAACAATCTTGAAGGACGCGTAATTTACTGCAATTTATAAGTGCATGGCATCGCAAAGGTGCGTGTGCGCTGCCATTTCCTTGAGTTTGGCTCATCGTTGCATCTCCCAATACATAAAGAAACCTGCGAAAGTGGATGCTTCAAATCCTAATCGCCCGCTCCCGCGAATCCACCAATCGCGTCGCGCGCATTGTTGTCGCATGATTGCGAAACCTGCCAAAATCAATGTTCATTGCGCGAATCTATCGGCCTGTTTCTGGGTGGAACTCCTGTCGGATGAAGTCATATCTCGGCGACGCAACTTGGTGAAACGTGCAAGAGACGCTGTCAAGACTCACAGTGGGCAGATTACGTATTTGGCCTAACGCGACCGCGCGGACGCGACCGTCGCCCACTTACGAATTTCCTCGCTTGGGCGTGAGTGAGCTGCAATTTTGCTCCTTCCCTTCGACTGCAACGCTGAGCAGGTCCGGATAACCCACAACAGAATGCGCGAGGCCACTGCAACTCCCCCCGCCAACCCTAACAAGCGCAAAGAGCCCAGCGACCACAGATCTGCAACGCCCCCCGCCGTCCGCAAGTTGCGCAAATCCTGCTCGCTCCCGACCTGCTCGCGGCCGCCGGGCGCCTGCATGCACTGCACGTGCGACGGGCGCTGCGGCCGCCACGTGGCCGGGCGCTGCGGCGGGCGCCGCGAGGGCTCTGGCCGCGGCTGCAAGCGCGAGGGCTGCTCGCGGGACGACCGCTGTCTGCACAGCAACCGCGCCACGTGCTGCCACTGCCGCAACCTGGTGTCGTCCACCGGCCGCGCGGCCAAGCGGCCGCGAGTGGCCACTTCGCCGCACCCCCAACCCCAGTTTTTGCAGTCCGGTTTGCAAAGCAACGCCGGTACCGGTAGCCTAACCGAGTTGCCGTCGGCCGAGGCGGCGACTGGCGAAGAGCTGCTAGATGCGGAAGTGCGCGCCTTCCTGCGCGATGCGAACTTAGGCGGCGACCTGGCGCTCTGCGAGTATCCGCAGTGGGCGTCGCGTCGGCGGCTGTGCAACCTGGTGGTGCTGGTCTGCGGCGTGCAGTTCAACCTGCACAAGAGCCCCATGCTGCTGGAGAGCGGGCTGCTGCGTCGCAAGGCCCGCCAGCAGGGGGCGGGCGAGCAGGTGCCGCTGGTGGAGCTGCCTGCGTTCCCGGGCGGCGCCGACGTGTTCGAGGCGCTGGCCATCTACGCCTACACGGGGGAGCTGCCGCTGTCCAGAGCCAACGTGGCGGCCACGCACTGCGCCATGGAGCTGCTGGAGATGCGCGACGAGCCCAAGCAGCGCGTTCAGCAGTTCATCCAGCGGCAGGCGAGCGACGCGAGCGACGTGAGCGGGTTGTTGCAGGTGGTTTCGTCGGCGCAGACGCTGGCGCAGGCGCAGCCGACGCTTTTTCGCGCGGCGTGTGAGCCCTTGGTGAGCTCCTGCATGGACGCGCTCGCCCAGCAGAGCCGGACGCTGACCACGGAGGCCATGCTGCAGCTGTTCTCGCTGCCCAGCGCAGTGTTTCTGGAGCTGACGCAGCGGCTGACGGCCTCTTCGGCGCCTTCGTGCTCGTCCTCGTGCGACAGCGAAGACCTCGCCAACGATCTGTGCGTGCAGGCGCAACTGGCGCAGCTGCACCGTGAGGCCCAGAGCTGCTCTGGGCGGCGGACGCTGGCGCAGCAGTGCGTGCAGCTGCTACGGGGCGACGGCTTCCCGTCTACAGCGGAGATGGTGAAGACGGAGGACCCTTTGGGCCTGGAGCTGGAGGCGGCGCTGCTGGACGGCGACGGCTCGGACCAGCTGTTCCTGAAGCTGATGGAGGAGGACGTGGCTCCTGCCGCCTCGTGCTTCGGCGACGACAGCCTCGGCTTCGGCGCGCACAGACTGCCGGAGACCTTCGTCGTGTAGGAAGAGCATGTCAATGGATTGGATTCGATGTTCGATTGCTTGCTTCTGTGCTGGATGGGTGTATACCGTATCCGGCGGCGCGTATAGTTTCCCCGAACTTCAATCACCGCTCTTCGCTTGCGGAAGTGCGACATAAACAGTGGGACGCACTGACGCGCACTGACGGCGAGCCACCCAATACGAGCGTCGCCTTCCCCTCCCAAGCAGCCTTTTCTGCCAATCACACGCGAGCGTTTCTGCTTGGAAAATTCGCGGTGCTGCCTTTTTGTCCAATCGTAGAAGCGCTCTTCCCGCATTCTTCGGGCCAGTTTTCGCGTCGCGTGAGCGTTTCTGCAGTTGCAAAGACACCCGCGCCGCGTATAGCCGGATACCGCACTCTTACCAGTCAAACACGTCACTCGAGGGCCTTGTTCTCCGTCGCCCGCGGTCCTCCCGTTCCAGTCAGCGGCCGACGCCGAGCAGCTCACTTCGCCATTTGCCTCGCCAGTCCCGACCTCCCTCGCCATGGCCGCCCCCGCTCCCCCCGCCGCCGCCGCGGCCCCCGCCTCCTCCCCGTGGGTGGGCTACGTGGCCATGCTGCTGCTGGCCGTGCAGTTCGGCCTGCAGCCCATGCTGTACAAGGAGTTCGCGGCCAACGTGAAGCACTCGTCCGTGCTGGTGATCGCCTGCGAGGTGTGCAAACTGCTGCTGGCGCTGCTGACGCTGCTGTCGTCGGGCGCGCTGTTCCGCGTGGTGAAGACGTGGAGCCTGCAGGAGAGTCTGTCGGCGTCCGGCCTCCCCGCCTGCACCTACGCCGTGCAGAACGTGCTGATCCAGGTGGCGTACCAGCACCTGCCGTCCATCGTGTTCAACCTGATCAACCAGACGAAGCTGCTGTCGTCGGCGCTGTTCGTGTACCTGCTGCTGGGAACGCGCTTCTCGCTGGCGCAGTGCTTCGCCATGCTGCTGCTGCTGAGCGCCGCCGTGCTGCTGTCGCTGGCCAAGAACGGCGGCGCTGACGGAGACGACGCGGCCCCCGCCCTCTCCGTGGAGCTGGGCCTGGTGCCAGTGCTGCTGGCCTCGCTGCTGTCGGGCCTGGGCTCGGGCCTGACGCAGCGCTCCATGCA
This sequence comes from Nothophytophthora sp. Chile5, assembly GCA_001712635.2. Taxonomy (NCBI): domain Eukaryota; phylum Oomycota; class Peronosporomycetes; order Peronosporales; family Peronosporaceae; genus Nothophytophthora; species Nothophytophthora sp. Chile5. Next base: position 50,135 of record MBAC02011773.1, read on the forward strand.
GCAGCACAAGCGCGACGCGGCGCTCGTGACCATGGAGCTGTCGGTGTACGGCAGTCTGTTCCTGATGCTGCCCGCCATCTGGTCCGCCATCGCCAAGACGCCCGTGTCCGAGTCGCCGGCCGTGAACGCGCTGGGCAGCCTGGACAAGGTGTTCGAGGGCTGCGACCGCTACACGCTGATCCCCGTGGTGAGCAACGCCATGGGCGGGCTGCTGGTGGGCACGGTCACGAAGCACGTGGGCGGCGTGCTCAAGTCGTTCGCGCTCATCTGCGGCATCGCCTTCACGGCGTTCGTGGAGAGCTACGTGTACGGCGCCGTGCTGCCGCAGGAGGTGTTCATCGCGGCCGGCCTGGTGGCCGCCAGCATGGCCATCTACTCCAGCTTCCCGTACGTGAAGAAGGAGAGCAAGCCCAAGACGGAGTAGAGCTGCGTGAGAGCGTGGGCAGTGTTGGCTGCCCTCCATTCCTGATAACAACAATACACGCCATTGTCTAGATGAAGGAGGCGCTGCTGCGTCTGTTGGGTGCGGAGGCTAGAGGACGAAAGAGCAGAGAGACGCAGGAAGGCGAGAGGAGGTGCAGCATGCGGAGCGTCGTCGCTGCTGCTTGGAGATGTGTCTTTGCAGCGAGCATGATCTCCTCGCGTACTTACGTTGTCTTTTTCTTGACAGGCGATATGTGTTATGCTGGCGAATCTGGCATAAGGGACAGCTTTGATTTGATATCGCGTTTTGAAGATGCATCAGAGACTGGAGGGAAATCTGTCGTAATCGATATGCGGTGTGACGGGGAGTGTTCCGTGGTTCTTGAATACGGAATGGCCACGTTCATGCGGTATTCGAACTGTACCGCTTTCACCAGAAGATTCGCTCCTTCTTTTCAGCCAATCATAGCTTAAGTTCCCATTCTGGTTTATTATCACCCAATCAAAAGCACGAGAGGAGCCGTCTACCACGCGATGACGCGGTGTCGTCGACAGATCCGCGCAACGTGGGCTCAGATCGCCGCTTGCCAGCAGCTCCGCCCCATTCCCACTCGCCTCCTCCTCCTCCCGTTCCCATTCACCGCCTCCCCCTGCCAGCGCCATGTCGAGCGAGACGGCCGAGTCGCTGACGCACGCGTCCGTGGGCACCATCATCGGCACGGGCATGCTGCTGGGCGTGGTGCACGTGCTGACCGGCCCGGACCACCTGAGCGCGCTCATCGTGCTGAGCGCCGGGTCGTCGTGGCGCTCGTGCCAGCTGGGCATGCGCTGGGGCTGCGGCCACTCCACGGGCCTCATCGTCGTGAGCGTGATCTTCCTGGCCTTGAACCAGAACTTCGACGTGGACACGTTCGGCAGCTACTGCGACTTCATCGTGGGCATCCTGATGATCCTGCTGGGGCTCTGGAGTCTGCGGCACTACGTGCTTCTGAGGAAGAGCGTCATGCAGGAGAGAGACGCGTCCTCGCCAGCGGAGGGAGAACAGCACACGGAGCTGCAGCTCTCGCCCGTTACGCTCACGCCCAAGTCTTCCTTCCTCCCGATGACAGACCACCCCCATTCTCAAAGCCATGGCCTGCAAGAGGAGCTCCACCCGCTTCCGCCCGCCATTGAGAACGACACCAGACGCTGCTGCTTCGGCAAGTGCGTGTCCCCGACGTGGGACATCAAGAACAAGATGACGCAGAAGCTCACGGCCTTCGGCTACGGCGTAATCCACGGCTTGGCCGGCACGGGCGGCGTGCTGGGCGTGCTGCCGGCCGTGATGCTGGACAGCTGGGGCCGCTCCGCCGCCTACCTGCTGTCCTTCTGCCTGGCCTCCATCCTCATCATGGGCGTCTTCGCCGCGCTGTACGGAGAGGTCACGGGCCGCCTGAGTCGCGTGTCCGACTCGCTCCTGTACCGCGTGGGGATCTTCTCCTCCTGCGTGTCGCTGGTGGTGGGCGTGCTGTGGGTCGTCCTGGTGTCCACGGGCGAGATGGACGCCGTTTTCGGCTGAAGGGGCAGCCGACGGACGCTTGAAGAGGGAGCGCAAGACGTCCGAGGAGCGAGGAGCGGCAGACAGCAAGTAGTATGGAGAACTCCGCCTTTAAAGCCCGACAAATGCGTTCCTAGTAATTCGCCACTTATTTCTGAATCGGGAAATTGCTCTAAATTGGTACCTTATCACATATTTATCAGCAGGCAGACGACTCAAATTCACAAATTGGCTCAGAATTGAGTGCGACGTTGAAGAAGGGAGGGGAGCCCAAATCGCTGACGTATGGCGGAGAGAATTGGCCAATGAGCGGCCGTTAAACAGCAAAAAATGGAACGCCTCCGAATAACAATACAAGACATATATTTACATGATTGATTTACACAGCTTACGACTATATACCATCTCAATAAAGGTCATTCGACTCAAGTCATCTCGGCATCCTGATATCCGCCACATCGATATAAAGAGAGAACTTTGATATCCAATACTACACCATCCAGGAGGATGCGAATCAGACGAAGGCGATCAAAAGGGGGACCAAAGCGCAATCGTTCGATCCCCACGCTCTCGCTCCCCGCTTCTCATGGGCGCCGCCGACACCGTCACGGCGCTGGAGGGCGCGTCTCTGCCCATGATCGTGGCCACCGGCCTGCTGCTGGGCGTGGTGCACGTGCTGACCGGCCCGGACCACCTGAGCGCGCTCATCGTGCTGAGCGCCGGGTCGTCGTGGCGCTCGTGCCAGCTGGGCATGCGCTGGGGCTGCGGCCACTCCACGGGCCTCGTGCTGGTCACCGCGTGCTTCCTGGCGGTCAACCGGCAGCTGGACGTGAACACGTTCGGCAGCTACTGCGACTTCATGGTGGGCTTCCTCATGGTGGGTCTGGGGCTCTGGAGTCTGCGCCACTACTGGCTGCTACGGCGTCAGCTTCGCCTGAAGCACCATCCAGTGGGCGAGACGACGCCACTACAGCGCGATGCGGAGCTGGGGGAGGTTGAGGAGAGCGACAGCGACACGGAGGTCCGCAAGATTCTGCACAACCACCATCTGGACCACGAGGGTCCCTCTACGAGCGACGAGGTGGCCAGCGACCAGTCCCAAGCCAAGACGTGCTGCTTCGGACTGTGCATGGCGCCTACTGCGGACATTAAGAACCCGCGCACGCAGCAGCTCACGGCCTTCGCGTACGGCACGGCGCACGGCCTGGCGGGGACCGGCGGCATCCTGGGCGTCCTGCCCGCGGTGATCCTGAACGATTGGGCCAAGTCGTCGGCCTACCTGGGCTCCTTCTGCCTGGCGTCCATCCTCATCATGGGCGCGTTCGCTGCGCTGTACGGAGAGGTCACGGGCCGCATGAGCCGCTTCTCGGACGCCTCGCTCGTCCGCGTCGGCGTCTTCTCGTCCTGCGTGTCGCTCACCGTGGGCGTCATGTGGATCGTGCTCGTGTCCACCGGCACCTTGGACGAGGTCTTCGGCTAGAGAATGGAGCGAACACCTGCAGATTGGACAGCTGATACCCTCACAGCCGTTACTTGCTTTGCGATTCGATATCCTGCTTAAACCGATCAACACGCAATCTTCAGAAACGATACGTTTAAGGATGATTCAAACCGGTGTGATCGGATACCCTCCCATATCAGCTGCGATGGATCCACAATGATGCGCCACGTACGTGGTACCCGGATGACGATTGACACGAGGGACCGCAGAGCCACTGGCTGCAGCTCAATACCTCCGCTCAGTCTGCGACCTGCGACCTACGACCTGCGCCTTCGGACGCCATGGCAGCCGCCTTATCCGCCCGCGAGACGCGTGTGGGGTACACGAATGTGCTGGTACGTGGCTGGCTTTGGGGCTTCTTGCGCAGGCTGCGTCCTTAATGCGCGTGCTGTGCCAGGGAGACGAGCATTTGCGCGGCGAGCTGCTCGGCCTTGGGCCGATCCTGGAGTACATCGACAACTTCTCCGGCACCGTCGCGGAAAAGTACGTGGCCGACACACACTCCCGTCTCCAGTCGATGCGGCCGCCTAACCTGTGGCCTTCACCACGTTCGTGGCATGGAACTCCCTGGCGACAGCGCGATCGCCAAGACGGTGGCCGTGGCGTGTGTGGACCAGACGGAGATCGTGAGCCCCATCTTCCACGGGGACGCGGTGCGCTTCGAAGGCGAGGTGATCAACACCGGCAGCTCCTCCTTGACGGTGCAGATGACTGGGTACCGCCACGACATCTCGACGCGACAGTTCGTCCATGCAGTGAACGCTGTCATCACGTTGGTGGCGCTAGACGAACAGCTGCGTCCGAGTCGTGGGCTGCCTCCGCTCGTCGATCGTGAGAGTCCCGAGCGCGTGGAGAGACTGAAGACACTCGCCAAGCAGCGCAAAGAGCTGTCTGCGCGCTGGCAGAGCGCTCAGGAAGCGGTCGATCTGCTGCCGCGCGTCACGATGGAGATGCTGGACAGCGTTACGACTGGCCTGGAAACGTCTGTCGCAGTGCCAGTGAAGGACACGCTCGTGGCCTTGAACACGTCGTTTATGCCGCGGTACTTGAACCGCCACGGCACCGTCTTTGGGGGCGATATCCTCTTGTGGATGGTACGAAGTCGGGCAATCTGCTGGAACTCGAGACCTTTTACGAACGCTGATCGCTTTGGGATGCATTGAACAGGACAAGACGGCGCTGTACTGCGCGAAGGTCTTCACCGGGAACAGTAACATGCACACTGTGGCCGTGGAGCGCGTCTCCTTCAAGCTGCCGATAAAGACGGACGACATGGTGGCCATGGAAGCTCGGGTTGGCGGCGTCCGGTAGGGTGACAGTGGTTGAGTGGGCGTGTGCAGCTATCGTAGAGCGGGAGCTTACCTGTATGTCGATTGTACTCTGTTTTGGGGCCTCCCTCTCTTGTGGCAGGGACCACTATGTGGACGTGGAGGTGGAGGTTTTCCTGAGGCGCTTTGGGTCGAAAGAGCGTCGCAAGTCGCATACGGCGTGCGTCTACTTCATCCCCTTGCGATAGAGGCCATCGAGCGCTGCGTTCACTGATACAATGCGTGTGTTTTGTTGGCAGCTACTTCACGGTGGCGAGTCTGGACGCGTCGAACCATGAAGAGCGGGTCGCCCAGAAGCCGACGGCGACGGAAGACGACCAAGAGAGCATGCGCTTCCTGCTGAAGGCTCAGCACCGCCGGCTGCTTCGTGCCGAGGAGCGAGAACAGCTGCACTTAGAGCCTCTCACGCTCTCCCCCGTTTCCGGAAGTCAGAACTGAGCACTGACGGACGACAGCACACGCATTCGACAGCGTGTTCCCGCGCCAGCAGAGGTCTAAGCAATCTGCTTAACTCCAACGTATACATGCAGAAGGTAGATGCGAATGATCAACTGCATGCACATTCGTGCCACCAAATCGCTACTTCCTCAGCCCTCGAGCATCCGATTCAGCTTGCCCGGCAGAACTCGGCAACAGATCCGCCAGCTGCTCATGCTCCATGACCGACGTCCAGGAGACGCTTGATCAGATGCACTTTCACGCTGCTGCTGCGGTCGCAATCGATGGAACAGAGAGATAGTCCGCAGAGGAAGCACAGCTGCAGCCTGGGTAGTATTAGAGCAGCGAGTCTACTTATGGCGGGGCTTGATACGCTCTAGCCAAGCAGAAATGAGCTCGACTCCTTAGCTCTCTCTCCGTGTGGCCTGGACTGTCGGGCCTCATCCCCCAACGAAGTCGCCGTGGAGAGACGAAGGCTGTGGCCACTGAGCGCTGGATCGCGCAATAGTTCTGCATCTCTTGAAGGTCGAGAATGGTCCTTTGGACGGTTCCTGACTATTCTCCGAAGATCTTGGACATCTGTCCCGTGGCCTGCAGTCCGATCCAGGCGAGGCCGACGATGAACGAGAAGGACGCGGAGCAGATGCCGATGCGGAACTCCATGAGCAGCGAGTTACCGCCCAGGCGACCTGTGACCTCGCCGTAGAGTGCCGCGAAGACGCCCATGATGAAGATGGAAGACACGCAGAAGGAGCCCAGATAGGCCACCGACTTGCCCCAGTTGTTCAGCACAACGGCCGGCAGTACACCCAGGATCCCGCCAGGTCCAGCGAAGCCGTGGACAATCCCCACTAGCAGCGCTGTGATCTGAAGGTACATCATCAACAGCAAGAGCAGAGTTAGCTGGATACGCTATCAGACCGAGCAGCTGCAGAGGAGATAGACGCCTACCTTCTGCGTCGTTGGGTTGTCGAAGGACACGTTCCGACAGAGCTTTAGCTTGACAGCCTGCATTCTTGAGGGTTTCCCCGCCTCCGATCTCGGAGAAAGCGCCGTGTTGGACGCTTCTGCTGCAGACGCGGTTGCCTCCTGCTCCGGCGCGATCACCAGCTGGAAGGACGAGGACGGCGAGCGCGGCGTCTCCTCCAGCGCGCGCTCTTTCTCCCGGGAAGACCGAGACGTGGTCGCCACCCGCTGCGAGAGCGGCGTGAGTTCCACTCTGCTGCTTCGATCGCTGCGACTGCGCTCGTCTCGACTGCTGTCTGCTCTGGCAGCTTCAGTTTCGCGCTCGCCACTGCCAGTCGCGTCCTCGACGCTCTGCGTCTGCTCCAGCGTCCCTTCCTTCACCTGCCGCTGGTACTTCTTGCGCACATGCACGGCCGTCCAGACGCCCAGCGCCACCATGAAGACGCCCACGACGTAGTTGAGGTAGCCGCCTAGAGAGTCCAAGTTGACCGTCTGCC
>MBAC02011774.1:0-28494 GCA_001712635.2 Nothophytophthora sp. Chile5
GAAGGTATTTTACTTGCAGGGTAAAATACTGCCGCAAACTAAGGAATCAATTCAGTCTTTATTTTAGCTTTAAAACCTCAAGCTTTGTTCCCTTAGGCCAGGAACAGGACCGAACCAAGTTCGGTCAAAGCGATAGAATATCGCTAGCACTTCCTCTGTGCATTGTGCTCTGTGACGGCCCCGTCACACATTCTTCATTTTGCTGGACAGCGATGAAGCACACTACAAAACGCGGGCGTCCACCAGACCCAGTGGCGGCACCAGAGTTCGTTCCTCCACACACGCGACCAAGAACGCGCGCGTGCGATGTCGATGAGACTGTCACAGTAACCCTGAGCGTGCAGTCGTATGGAATCTGGAAAGCCATCAAGTAACGTCTGCGCGACGCCATCGGTCTTCTCCGCGTACTTGTCTTTATCCAGATCGAGGACGAACGCGTTTGTCTGAGAGTGCGTGGCTTTCTCCAGTTCAACCAGCGGGTCGTGTCGTGGATGGCTCTGCTGAAGTCCAAGACGGTGCTCGAGAGCTCGCTTCAGGGTGCTCTTCAAGATCTCCAGAGTTCCATTCCCAAGAGCTCGAAGGAAGGTCTCAACCACCAAGAACTGCAGACGGTGTTGTCTACGATCCTCGCACACCTTCTTCTAGGGGGTGTGACGGAGCTCAGACCCCTCGTGGAGAAGCTACCGGCGGAAGGTCTACAGTCGATGGAGCGTCTTCTTGGCGCAGAGTAGACGCAAGAGCTTTCGAGGGACGGCGCGCTACAAGCTATTACAGGTTTATCATCGTGGTTTGCAATGCGCAAGCGAACGCCTGAGAGACTAATCTATCGGTCACTCGTGGATCTCCAGGCTTTCGCGCATGTTCCAGGCTGAGTCGTCCGTGAAGATGAACACACAGCCAGGCGAGAAGCGTTCGCAATGAGGGCCACCCAAGTGAAAGAGACGACAGCGCTGACCATTCGACGATGGAAGATGGCCAAGGAACGGACCGAGCACCGAGAACAGGGTGTGTGGTCTTCCGACAACGAGCAAGATTATAAGCAAGAGATGAAGGAGTTCGAGCAGAGGAACTCGGCACTGCTCAAGAAGAAGCTACTACTGCGAAGGACCCGCAAGTACCGCCTGTTTCCGACGCGATCGCAACAGAAGACATTGAGGAAGTTCATGGGTACGTGTCGCTGGACGTATAATCAAGCTGTCGCTCACTTCCGGGCGACGAACGAGTCGAACGCACTTAGCCTGACTACCCTCTACGTGACGAAGACCTCCAAGATGACACGCACATATCCTGATGGCATGGGTTCTCCGCCAGAGTGGGCATTCGAAACGCCGAGCTCGATGCGAAGCAACATCATGCGAGCGTTGCAGACGAACGTCAAGAGCGCGTTCAGCAACCTCAAAAGCGGCAACATCAAGCAATTCAACATCCAGTTCTCCAGCAAGAAGAAGTCTCCCAACTTCACATTCAGTGAAAACGGGAGAAGCGCCAAGATCGAACAGAAGCAGTCCGCGTTCTGCCTCTCGGTTTCCAAGCTGAAGGACATTCGCGTGAAGATGGACAGGCCCGTCGACATCACCAGCGAGAGCGACATCATGTACAGCAACGGCTTCTGGTATGTCGCCATACCTGAGCTCGTCGAACCAGACCCATACGAGTATCGTGGCACCTGCATCGCGTTGGATCCCGGGACGAAGGCGTTCATGACTGGCGTGGACCTCGAGGGGAATGTTCTGGAGTTCGGTCGCGACAACAAGACCCGCCTGAACGCGATACGGAAGCGTCAGGACGCTGCCCAGAGCTTGATGGCGAAGTTTAAGAACCAGAAGACCAAGAGCAAGCGGTGGCAGTATCGGTCGTACGTGAGAGCCAAGCGTACGTTCATGAGCTGCACGGCTAAGCTCAAGAACTGCGTTAAGGAGCTGCACTACAAGACATGCGCGTATTTGACGAAGAATTACGACGCAATCCTGTTGCCGATCTTCAAGACGAAGGAGATGGTCAAGAAGAGCAGTACGCGCAACCACGGTTTCAACAAGAGCATGCTCAGCCTGAACCACTACCAGTTTCGCCAGCTGCTCCTAGCGAAGTGTGAGGTGAAAGGTAAGGCGGTCGTGGTATGCTCCGAGATGTATACGAGTCAGACGTGTGGGCGCTGCTACCGTCTGCATGCGAAGCTCGGCAGCAGCGACGTGTTCACGTGTCCGCACTGCTCGTACAGTGTCGGTCGGGACGTGAACGCGGCGTTGAATATCCTGTGCTACGTGTGCGCGGGCTCGTTGCAAGTCTACCACTGAGGTTTGCGACCATTACCGGACTACAGCGGGCGTCAGAGACGCGTGCGGCAGCGTCTGTGCTGTCGTGAATTTTTACTGTAGTCGTAGTATAAATTGGTGACTTCAAGTTGAAGCGGTCAACACCACTACCGGTATTACCGATTTTGGTATTCCAAACGCGATCATTTGTGCTGGCTCACCTGCCAGTCTGCCTGAGGCTACACCAATTGCCAAAGCACAGGAGTGAATTCATCGAGACGTAGCGTGCAATCAAGCATCACTATACTCTGGAAGCTGCTGGTGGAGCACGCGTACAGTGGACGCTTGCTGACGACACGGCGGTCGAACCCGAGCCAATATCTTCAGAATTTGGACGATACCCAATGGACACCAGAGCAGTCGACAAACCGAACACGAGTCAGAAAAGATGGCCACGACTGCGGATTCATGCCAACACAATGTATAAGTACGATGACACGCTTTGACCTTACGATTGCTATGATGTTCTGCATGCACTACCAAGCTGTGGCCACTTCCTGTACTAACAAAGTGCCCACCGAGCGTCAAGCGACAAGCCAAGAAAAACCTGGGTATACGATAGAGTTGCACAGGCACTACCTGAATCTGGATGAAGCAGTGCAGGAAGCTCGCTCCCAACATGACTGCAGCACATCAGTGGGGTCTCCGATGAATTGCTTCGTTGCGATGGTGATGGCTTGTACAAGCAGGAGCTCACCATCCACATGGTGCCCTTTGGAGTGGACGTGAACCGCGTCACGCGATCCCATTGTCTCACAACGTAATCAAACCGAGTTGTTTGACTGCTTTAGGTTTTGTCCCGCAAGTGCGAAAACCTGCCGATGGGATCGCTGCGGCGACTTCTTTGGCTTGAACGATCGGGCGCCATCTGACGGCTGGATTTTGTTTCCTGCCAGATTTGATGGAGTCAACTATACCGACCAAATGGTGCCAAAAGGCTTCCGCACAAGGTGGACGCGTGCTGGGTTTTGGCCCGCATAATATCACGTGGCACCATCTCGTCCTAAAGTAATCAGTGCTGCTTGTCTCTTGTCTTGCTGGCAGCAAATCGCAAGCGCCAGATACACCGCCACACCTACCTCTGCGAAGCCATTCACGCGGCCACTGCTTAGAGGGAGCGTGGGCCGATGTATCACATCCGGAGCTCACTGGCAACTCGAAGGGCCCATGGGGACATAGATGAAGGACCCGTGGCTTGTGGGGCTCTCACTGTCGAAGGCTCGGGTTGGACACACTATCTCGTGACGGTGCATGTCCAACTCGTGGTGGCCGGCATCATGCGCAGCGTCATCGCCCCCTAATTTTTGCGTCCTCATCCCGATTGTTCGAATCAATACCTAGCGTGTACCTACCGTACCGCCGGAATCTGGTGGAATTTTGGATGTTTAGAAAGGCAGCGGTGTTTTCGTCATCTTGCCTGGCGCATGGATCCCTTGGTATGCCTGGTAGTGAACCTCCAGCCTCGAGAACTCCATGACGAATGACCAGGACAGACTGTCCAACGCACGCGTCTGACGACCTGAGACCGGGCCCTCGAGCTGCAACCAGGCTGCTGAACACCCACTCGCCTCATCCAGTTGGAAAAATGCAGTTCGGGTTTTCCATAATAAGCACCAGCTTACGCCACCGGGTTGCGCCGTTTTAACTTCCCGGTAAACTACGAACACGCCTGACCGAACATTACCAAATGTCCACGTCGCTTCGAACAGCAGGACTGAACCTCGCTGCTCATTGCGCTCATTCTCGAAAAGGCTTCGCATCCGCCACTTCCCCAAGAACCGTCCGCCATGCAGAACCTCCCGTCCCCCAAGACGCCCAAGGCCGACTACGTGCCTGTTCTGGATGGAGGCAACCCGCCGCTTTCGACCAGTCGCCTCAACAACCAGCCCAGTCTGCCCATACTGGCGGCCGGGGGGCGTGCCACGTCGCAAGACATGCTGCAGTGGGAGCCTTCGTCGGCCAGATCGGCCCGATCGGGCGACTACGAGGCGGCCAGTGACCTGCAGTCCGGTCCACGACGACCCAGAACCCCGTACGCGTACCTCCCGTCGCCGGTCCAACGGCTCTTGAGAGCGTGGATGGTGCTGCGTTGGCGTCTATCGCGAAGCGTCTTCTCCGTGACGATCCCGTATGTCACGGCCAACGTCGACTTGAAACTCGGCGATCTGATCATCACACTGCCGATCCTGGCGATCGTCATAGCCGTCACGGCCATCCAAGCCAAAGACCGAAACGTGGCCGGCACAGGTACGCTCCCGACGCTCGCCATGCTGTTCGTCTTCGGCTTTGCCGTGCGCAACAACTCCGTGCTGCTGGTGTTGACCGGCATCCCCTTCGAACGGGCGCTCTTCTACCACAAGGCGGCGGCCTTTACCACCATCATCCTCTCGGGGCTACACGGTCTCGCGTATGTCCTCGCGCGCCACAACGACGAGGAAGGAGACCAACAAAGCCGAGCCCTCACCGGCATAGTCGCCTTTAGCGCCATGGTGCTCATGTTCGTGCTGTCGCTGAACGTGATTCGCCGCAAGTTCTTCGAGTTCTTCGTGCGCACACACTGGATCCTCTTCCTTGTGGTGCTGGTGTTCGCGGTGATCCACGGCGCTGGCCTCGCGCTGGTGGGCGTCGTACCTTGGGCCATCGACATGCTCTTCCGACTCGTTTACCGCACGCGGATCTACTCTCAGGGCTCCCTGCTCAAGCCGAAGGCGACCGACGACAGTGCCTCTTCAAGCTCGCCGTCTAATGTTCTGAGCAACAAGCGGATGGGCGTCATCGCTCGCGACCAGCTCTTCGTAAGCAGGCTGCCGGGTGACATCATGCGCATCAGCTTCCCACGTATCCGGAAAGACACGGGCGAAGTGTTCGAGTACGAGGCAGGGCAGTACGCCTTCCTGTGCATCCCGGCGATCTCGAACTTGCAGTGGCATCCGTTCTCAATCTCGTCGTCTCCACATGAGGCCATGGTCACGTTCCACATGAAGGTGCTTGGCGACTGGACCAACGCGCTGATGGAATTGGCTGGGGAGATCGATGGCACCAGTTCGGCTCGTGGAAGTCCGTCACCGTTTGATATCCTGGTGGACGGACCGTACGGCAGCGTCTCCGTGGACATCGAGGACCCCTCGACCTACTCGCACTTCGCTCTGTTCTCGGGAGGTATTGGCGTGACGCCCATGCGCTCCATCGTCAACTGGCTGCACCACGAGCACCGCAGTGAAGGCCGCACGGACCTCAAGCGGGTGAACTTTGCGTGGTCGGTTCGAGACCGTGAGCTGATTGAGGCGCTTGTTAGCGGGGAGACGTGGAAGGCGGGAGAGCGCCGAGCGGATGCCTACTTCCCGCACGAACTGCTGGCCGCCACCAACTCCGCAGGCGGCGTCTTCTCGACCGAGTTCTACCTCACGCGCAGCGAGCGGGACGTCGAGTCGGCTCCCGTGGACCAGCAGCTGGAGAGCTGCCTCCGCTACGGCGCTCGTCCAGATGTGGCCGCCATCCTGCGCAGCGTCGGCGAGCAGGCCAAGCAGGACGGCAAGGAGCGGGTGGCTGTGCTGGTCTGCGGCCCGGCGGCCATGGTGAAGGACGTGGTCGCGATGAGTTCGGCGCTGTCGCGGGAGATGAAGATCGGCTTCGACGTGCACAGCGAGCTCTTCGCGTTTTAGGCGGGGAGAGGAAGGATTTATACGCGAGCCACACATAGTAACCGAGAATCAACACACACAAAAGTGACGTTTTAGTTTGATAAATGACCCCAATTTGCGCGAGGGTGAAGCAACTCCGCCCCGGCACAGCTCCGTAATCACCCGACTGAACCCACAGGAATCTTCGCAACCAGGAATCTATTCCTTCGCGTTGAAGCGGGCGGTTTCCTAACGCGTATTTTACAAGTGGTAAGTTTCACGTAAGTTTCATGGTGGCTCGGTTTATGGGAATTCACAAAGGCGCGGGTCTCCGTACGGTACTGAAGCCTTCCTTCTCCATCGGACTGAACCAATTCTTGCAGTTATGCCCATTTCTGCAGTTGTTCATACTAGAGATACCGACACTGAAGCGTCATACGCGTATCAGATACTACAAGCTATTGGGTTTTCTAGGCTCGAACTCCGCGAGAGAGTGGGCTTCTGACGAACGCAAGGCTGTGAAAACACGTGAAGTGGAGTCATCAGCGTGTGCAAGCAGCAGTTTGCTCATTCACCGACCCGCACAGAACGGGAAACCTCCGTGTCCACAAAACAGGGAAAATTTGGCTTGAACTGCTGGGATCCCCACCGCCTGGTCGCCGCTGCCCCTTCCGTCGCGCTGTGCCTGACTCAGGATTCCTGGGGACAGTGCTCGTCCTCCAAGAACCAGCCAGAAAGCTCTGCCTCCTGTCACGGATTATGGCGCGGAATTAACCAGTGCCGCATTTTTATAATGGCGTAAAGTGTGGGATAGGGTGCTTTTTCAACCGCCGGCTAACTACAGTGTCTGCGGACGATGGGCTCACCTCCGACTGCTTCAGTTTCGAACGAACGCTGTGCACAGGAACCACTCACTCAAGCGGCGTCGTGCTCTTCCTCGTATCCGCATACAGCGTTCAGTGCCAATGGACAACCTTCCCTCGCCCAAGACCGACTACGTGTCGGCAAGTGACGGTGCCGGCGCGTCTCCGAAGACCCCTCAGATCTCCAGCACGCTCGAAAGTCTGCCGAACGAAGCCACGCCATACAACGCACTGGAAACCGCACCACGCACCCCCAGTTCGCCATGCCAGTTCCTGCCCTCCCGTCTTCAGCAGCTCTTGCGGTCCTGGATGGTGCTCCGATGGCGCCTTTCACGCAGCGTCTTCTCTCTGCCGCTCCCATTTCTCACGTCCAATCTCGACGTGAAACTCGGAGATCTCGTGCTCACGCTGCCTGTCGTCGCGATCCTCGTGATCATCACAGCCATCCAGGCCAAGAACCGAGACGTGACTGGCTCCGGAACGCCTCCCAGCATCGCGATGATACTGCTGTTCGGCTTTGCCGTACGCAACAACTCGGTGCTGCTGGTACTGACCGGCATCCCCTTCGAACGGGCGCTCTTCTACCACAAGGTCTTCGCCATCGTGACCATCATCCTCTCCGCTCTCCACGGGTTGTCATACCTTTTGGCTTGGCACAATGATGAAGAAGTCGGGAAAGGCGGTACGGCCGTCACCGGCATCGTCGCCTTCGGGGCCATGCTGCTCATGTTCGTGCTGTCGCTGAACGTCATTCGCCGGAAGTTCTTCGAGCTCTTCGTGCGCACACACTGGATCCTCTTCATCGTGGTGATTGGGTTCGCAGTGGCTCACGGAGCCGCCTTGGCCTTGGTGGGGATCGTACCTTGGGCCATCGACATGCTCTTCCGCTTGGTGTATCGCACACGGATGTACTCGCAAGGATCGGTCCTCAAGACCAAGAAAAACGAGGCAAACGTGAACTTGGACGCCAACAGCAATGTGCTGAGCAACAACAGCCGGATGGGCGTCATCGCCCGTGACCAGCTCTCCGTCTGTGCTCTGCCGGGCAATATCACGCGCATCAGCTTCCCTCGGATTCGGAAAGACACGGGCGAAGTCTTCGAGTATGAGGCGGGGCAATTCGCCTTCCTGTGCATCCCGACGATCTCGAATCTGCAGTGGCATCCGTTCACGATTTCGTCGTCTCCGCATGAAGACATGGTCACGTTTCACGTCAAGGCGCTGGGTGATTGGACCGTGAAACTACTCTCTGCTGCCCCGAAAGGCGCAGCAATCAGTGGCGACGCGAAGTCTCCGTTTGATATCCTGGTGGATGGACCGTACGGCAGCATCTCCGTTGACTTGGAGAATGTATCGACCTACTCGCATATCGTGCTGTTCTCGGGGGGCATCGGCGTGACCCCGATGCGTTCCATTGTCAACTGGCTGCACCACGAAGTCCAGAACTTTGGTCGAGCGGAGATCAAGCGTGTGCACTTTGTCTGGTCGGTTGGGGATCGTGAGATCCTCCAAGCTTTGACGGATGACTCGGCTCTGCAAGAGGAGAGCGCTGTTAGCAGTGACGCCTATTTTCCTCACCAGCTTTCGACTGGTTCAAGCAGCGGCGACACCTTTAAGAGCGAGTTCTACTTGACGCGAGGTGAGAGGGACGTTGAGGCGCAAGTGGACCAACGCCTCGATTCCTGCCTTCGGTACGGCTCACGACCCAACGTAAACGCGATTCTACGAGCGATGGGCGAGCAAGCCAAGCAGAACGGGAAGCAACGCGTTGCGGTACTGGTCTGTGGCCCTGAGGCCATGGTTCGAGACGTGGTCAATTCGAGTCTGACGCTGTCGAAAGAGATGCTGCTGCAATTCGACGTGCACAGCGAGCGCTTCGAGTTTTAGTGTCGTGTAAACCACTGCAAGATTGTTTAAACCGCAGCGATAGAACCACCCAATGAATTCGCGTTTCATACAAATCGGGAATTTATATGGATGGGTATTTTGATACTTGCTTAAAAGTCGAAACACTCGGTATGAACGTCGAATCGCACCTTCATCGTGCGCTCGAGCGTCAAAGCCTTGGAGATCACGTCCTTCACTAGGGCGGAAGGTCCACAGACCAATACAGCCACCCGTCGCTTGCCGCTCTTCTCCGCGTCTTGTCCGAGACTTCTCAGGATCTCAGCCACATCTGGACGGGTGTTATATCGCATACAGTGCTGAAGACTGCGATCCACGGGGCTCTCCAGATCGGGTTGGCCTTTTGTGAGGAAGAACTCCGCCTTGAACACGTCGGTTGGTGAGGTGCTCCCTCCATTGGGTCCTGCGGCGAGCAACACATCCGGGAAATAGGCGTCCGAGTGTTGCGGCATCTTCCTGCGTTGGTCCACAAAGTCTGAGTGGACCATGGCTTCCACCATGGCTCGTTCACGCACAGCCCAGACGAAGTGCACCTTTTTTAGTGAAACTCGACCGCGATGGGAGTAGTCGAAGTGCAGTTGGTTGGCGATCGCCTGCATCGGAGTGATGCCGATCCCACCGCTGAATAGAGCGACATGGGAATACGTTGTTGGGCTATCGATGTCCACGGAGACACTGCCATACGGCCCGTCCACAAGAATGGGGAACGGAGCTGGCACTGGTTTCTGCTGTCCTTCGGGCGAGTCTGGTACAGCTGCTAACAGCTTGTTCGTCCAATCGCCAAGTGCTTTGATGTGGATCGTCACGAGGGCTTCGTGTGGCGAGGAGGAGATCGTAAACGGATGCCATTCCAGCAAACAAAGCTTCGGGACGCACAGGAAGACGTATTGACCGGCTTCATACTGGAAATTCTCGCCCGTATCGGCTCGAACGCGAGGGAATTGGATCCGCAAAATGTTGCCAGGGAGTCGACAGAGCGAAAGCTGGTGCTGAGCAATGACTCCGAGCTTACTGCCAGGCTTCGCCGCAGCCGCAGAATCGCTTTTCTTGCAGAACAGCTTGAAGAATCCGCCTCGAACGTGGTTCTGGACCAAGTACCCGTGGCGGAAAATGAGGTCAATCGCCCACGGGATGACTCCGAGGAACATCAGGCCGGCTCCGTGGATCGCTGCGAACGCCAAGATGGCTAGGAACAGCAGTATGTGCATGCGGAGGAAGGCCTCGTAGAACATGCGCCGGATCTTGCCCAGTGAGAGCACGAACAACGCGACCAGCAGGTAGAAGAGGATGGCTCCGGATTGGTTGGTCTCGAGCTGTGAACCGCCTCCAGAGCCTCCGTTGCCTCCTCCGCCAGGGCCGCCCAGTCGACGGGATCGTCGAGCAGCCGCGACTCCAGCGTCTTCTAGGAGGTAGGCGAGTCCGTGGAGGCCACCCAGGAGAATCGAGACGATGCCGAAGAACTTGTGATACAGCAACACGCGTTCATACGGGAGGCCAGTGAGTGACAGCAGGATTGAGTTGTTGCGGACAGTGAGAGCGATCACCACCAACATGACCAGCGTCGGCAGTGAGCCAGAGCCTTTCACGTCCTGTTTGGCACAGAGTTTGGCATTCACCGCCAGGAGGATGGCAGCTACGGGCAGTGTGATGAGCATATCACCGAGCTTGAGGTCCAGATTGGCGGTCAGGAACGGCACGGGACGCGAAAAGACGTTGGCTGCGAGCTTCCAGCGAAGAGCAAACCAGCCACGTTTCAAGCGGTGGAAAGGAGAGCGACCAGGTTTCCCGTGGCCTACTATGACGCCACTGTTGGTGTCAGCAGTTGGGGGATCCGACGGATTGGACTTGAGCGTTCGTATGCCGTCATTGTGATCGCTTTGGTTGGTGAAGCCGCCGACGTAGTCACCCGAGGGAGTATTGGAATCCACCACGACCGCCGACATAACGGAGCTTCGGCTGTTAAAGGTGGACGAGCAGCGATCGTTTTGACTGGGCTTGGACCGGCGAGAGGAGGAGGCAGCTTGAGGATGAATGTCGAAGTGACTCCGGAGAACCAAGCGTGAAGAATGGCAAGCGCAGCATCGCATCTGGGGTTCTGGGATGCTGGTAGGGGACTGCGATAGTGCGGATAACCCAGCTCTCCAAATAGGGAAAGAGGACAGAGTGTGTGGCATCATTGCGCCAACCGTCGGCCCGATCGCATCCGCAACGTCGTGTCCATACGTTAAAACCTCCGACACATGACCATGAAAATAGCACGAGCAGAAGTAACAGAACTTCCGTTGCACGAACGGAAGCAGCCCCCGCCTCATTGTCCATGGCCGCGGTGATACTTGATGAGCGCCACTCTCGCAAGGTTACCGCGTTCAGGTTCTCCGAGCCTCCGAGTCGACGACCGTTGTTAAATAATCGGTCTGCAGTATACCGGTCACCTATCAAACAACTTCAAGTTGCAATTTCGACACTCGATATTCGTCACACGAACTCAATTTTCAAGTACAGATCACGATTATTCACACTCGGTGGCTCCTAAAACCTGAATAGCTCGCTGTGCACGTCAAAGTGGAGCTTCATCTCCCTCGAGAGCCGCATGCTGGTCTTCGTCACGTCACTCACCATAGCAGGCGGGCCACAAACCAGCACTGCGACGCGTTTCTTGCGGCTTTTCAAGGCGTCGTGGCCCATTTCCCGCAAGATTTGGGCGACATCCGGTCGAACGCCATACCGCATGCACTTGGCGAACTGCTGATCTCCTCGAGCTTCGAGATCCGGATGGCCTCGAGTCAGATAAATTTCACTGAAGAAGTCACCGCTGGGTTCGTTCATGGTCCTTGGGTGGAACAGGATGTGGGGCAAATAGGGCGCCACCTCGTCCATTTCGCGGCAGTTGTCTTCGTCTTCCGGGTCCTGTCTCAACACGCTCTCGATCGTCTCGCGGTCTCGTACGCTCCACACAAAGCGGACTCGCGGCGCGCCTTCCCGGCTATGATAGTGGCATTCATAGTGCAGCCAATTAGTGATCGAACGCATAGGCGTCACGCCAATCCCACCGGAGAACAGCACGAAGTGCGCGTAGGTCGTGACACTGTCAATGTCAATAGCCACATTGCCGTAGGGACCATCCACCAAAAT
This sequence comes from Nothophytophthora sp. Chile5, assembly GCA_001712635.2. NCBI lineage: Eukaryota > Oomycota > Peronosporomycetes > Peronosporales > Peronosporaceae > Nothophytophthora > Nothophytophthora sp. Chile5. Next base: position 11,833 of record MBAC02011774.1, read on the forward strand.
GTCGAAAGGCGGCATGGCTGAGTCCGTCTCACTCACTTGGCCAGCCAAGTGAAGCAGCTTTTTGGTCCAATCGCCGAGGCCTTTGATGTGGAACGTGACCATGGCTTCATGCGGAGCGGAGGAGATAGTGAACGGATGCCACTCGAGTAGTGACAACTTAGGGATACACAGGAACGCGTATTGTCCCGCTTCATAGTCGAAATGGCCGCCCGTATCTTGTCGAACGCGTGGGAACTGGATCCTCGTGATGTTGCCGGGCATCGCACAGACCGAGAGTTGTTCGTGCGCGATGATCCCCATATGGCGTTTTCTATGGGAGACGGTGGAATACGGGTCGTGCTTGGGCTTGAAGAGTGATCCGTGACTGTAAATCCGTGTCCGGTAGAAGAGGCGGAAGAGCATATCGATGGCCCACGGCACGATCCCCACCAATACAAGAGGCGCGCCATGCTTCACTGTGAACACGATGACGACGATGAAGAGAATCCAATGGAGACGCACGAAGAGCTCGAAGAAGTGGCGACGGATGTAATTCAGTGACAAGATGTACATCGCCACCATCGCCATGAACGCCACCATGCCGGTGACCATCTGATCGTGGTGGAAATCCGGTCCTCCCGAGTCCGCTCGGTCCAGTAGATACGCGAGACCGTGGAGAGCTGTGAGTAGGATCGTCGCAAAGGCGAAGAGTTTGTGATAGAACAACGCGCGCTCGAAGGGGATGCCCGAAGCTACCAGTAGCACGGAGTTATTGCGAATGGCGAAGAGAAACACCAATAGCATGGTGATTGTCGGTGCCGAGCCAGCGCCTTTCACGTCTCGATCTTTGGCCTGCAACGCTGTCGAAGCCAGAAAGTAGGCCATGACGGGCAAAAGCACCACTAAATCACCGAGTTTGAGGCCGAATTCCACGGTGAAGAACGGCAGTGGCACGGAGAAGAGACTGCGGGAAAGCCGCCAACGCAGGGCGATCCACCATCGCAAGAGTCGCTGCGCTCGAGTCGGTAGGATTGGGAACGGAGTTCGTCGTCGCCGGGTCCCCATTGCCAAGTCACTCAAGTCGGTCGAGCGATTGTCGGCGACGCTGGATGTGGCCACACTATCCCGCTCCAGAGCGTAGTGAGAGGAGTCTAGCATGGGCAGATTGGACGGCAGGTCGGGGCGGTTGAAGGACGAGTCCAGAGCGTCGTCTTGCACCGAGACGTAGTCGGATTTGGGCGTAGGCGGCACCTCCATAGTGAAGCGGGTTGCTTGCAATTATCGTGCCTGCGCAAGTTGTGTTCAAGACACGGGAGCTTGGGAACTGAGGATGCAAGGAACAGCCTCGTTCGCATGGCTCACTCAATTGGCAGATTAAACTGACCACTTCTTGCTCGAAAAATTGCACCTGGGTGGGAGCTACCTGCCGTGTTGTTTGAAGAGGCGTGAATGACACCGCGCGCCACTGCCGCGACTATAGGACAGAGCAGCCACGTGTGCGACGTGAGACTCCAGAAGCGACTGACACACGTACAGTATCAGAGGTTGACCACGATGAGCCTGAGTGCAGTTATTTACCCACTTTGACGAGTTAGAGCTCTTGCACACGTAAATGCAGGCTTCCCGCCATCGAATGCAGGTCAGATCGGTCCTCTGCTGGAGACACGTAGCGTCCGATAACGAACGCTGCAGTTCGTAGTCGTCGCCTCCATATTGTTCGCTGCTTGGTCTTATGGTGTCCTACCAGTAAGCGATTGCTGCAATAACGCTAGACAAAAGAATCAACTGTGCATCCGCTCATCGTGTGGCTCCAGGTTATCGACGGACTGCAAAGATACCCGCGCGCTGAAATTCAATACCGGTACCGCATACAGTAGCAAAGCACACAAGTATGAATACCGGTTCAGTTGTTTGCTCGATATTGTAGCTGATTGGCTGATCGTATACCCGTCATCTTTGATAGATGGCCGGTTAGTCTCGTATTTATGATGGTATCTCAAATTCGCTTAACGCATAATATGCTATATTTTGTTGGTGCAATACAGATATCCTTTTAAAGAGATCGGAGTACGGTATCCGTACCGGTATTTAGAATGGACAAGCAAAAATACGTTGCGCGACGCTTGAATATTGCTCAGCATTCGGCCAACGTTCAATCATGGCCACAATGTGGCCCACACCATGGTTTCTCAGTGGAACGTATCCACTTGAGTGACTCGGGTGAGAATCCCAAGTCCAATCACCAGTGGTTTGAACTCTTCCAACCTTTCGGGGGATAGCACTGGCATTGCGACTATCGTTGAATACACGCCGCGAGTCATTCCTTCTTGCCCAAATGCACAAATGAATGGGTTCCATGTTGATTGGTACAAGAGCAGGACTCGGAGGAACGCGAAATGGCTACATCTGCGAATCCTGTAATTGCTAGTGTGACGCGACCAGCGGCTCCAGTCTCAGTGTCCAACGTCTATTTTTGCCTGGCGAAAACTTGTCATGCGACGACCCAACGGCCACTACGATACATTCTTTGCTGCAGAAGTCCAGCGTCCAACGATGGATCGCCAAAGGTCAATAACACGCAGCACTGCAGGCGGCGCTGTCTCCTCTTCACACGGAGCTGGTGAATCTGCAAATAGACGTGTGTCCTGGCTCAAGGTCAGGCACCAGAGAGCGAGTGGGCCACTTGCAGCCCTGGCCGAGCAGTATTAATCATTCCACGCCGTCCCATTCGTGTCCACCGTTTTCTTTGGAAGGAATGCCTCGTCGACACCTCACCGCAATGCTATTCTGGATGGATGGATATTCCGGCTCTTTTCACCTGACTCCACACAGACCAACGCTCCATTTTCATTATTTCGTCAGAGCTGACGATACGATTGTCAAGTGACTCGCCAATACTTCAAAGCTTGCTCAGAGCAAACGCCACGACAAAAAAAAAACGCCGTGCGTGCGATAATCTGCTTCAAGTGATCTCTCATTTTCGCCGCAAGCTCTGAAATGATCCCTCCATATTCGATATGGCACCCTCGAACCTACGAACACCTTTGAAAGCCAGCGTTTCGCTTTACGTTCGTGTGTGTTGCCCCGCCGTTTCTGTGCGAGATGCTCCTTTCTCTCTTTCTGTGGTCAGGCATCGGTGTTGCGGGGCTGCGCCCTTTCAACCACCACAATCCACGCCTCTCGCACTGGTCACTTGCACCGATTACTTCGCAATACACGTCTTCTCTCTGCCCGAAACGGTTTGCTCGATCCTTCCTTCGAGTTCTCTCCATTGGATCGAGTACTTTTGAAAAGACGTCGGGCTCCGCACGGCTCGATAGCCATGCGGAACGATCCCAAGCGAGCTACACGCGTCACCACGGACTTGTCTGCCACTCCCAAGACCGACTATGTGCCTGTGCTCGAAGGCAGCGCTGCGTCTTGGTTGGAGCAGGTGCAAAACGCGCAGAATCTCCCCATCTTAGCTCTCGAAGGTCGGCAATCCTCGACGTACCATTTGGACTGCGACAGTCTTCATACTGGAGCAGCCACAGACGCAAGCGACCCGCAGTTCCATCGACCGTCACGGCCTGGGCCTCTCCAACGGGTCCTACGGTCCTGGATCGTGCTGCGTTGGAAACTCTCGCGCAATGTGTTTTCCGTGCCGCTCCCGTTTCTGACGGTGGGAATGGATCTCAAGCTGGGCGACCTATTAATCACATTGCCGGTGATCGCAGCCATCCTCGTCTACTCCGCGCTCCGAACCCAGATTAGCGATGTGGTAGCCACGGGGATGCCACCGACCCTCGCAATGGTCCTCGTGTTCGGCTTCGCAGTGCGGAACAACGCCGTGCTTTTGGTGCTCATGGACATCCCGTTCGAACGAGCGCTCTTCTATCATAAGCTCTTCGCCTTCGCCACGATCCTCTTGACTGCGCTCCATGCGTGGGCATTCCTGCGAGGTGTGCATGATGGCGATCAGAGTCTTGATGATCCCTTAATGGTCACCGGGCTCGGCGCCTTTTTTGGGTTGGTGCTCATGTACCTCATGTCGCTGAGCTTCATTCGTCGCCGCTTCTTCGCGTTCTTCGTGCGTGTGCATTGGCTTCTCTTCATCGCCGTGGTGGTATTCGCGGTCCTACATGGCGCTGGACTTGTGGTGATTGGCGTGGCACCTTGGGCGATTGATATGCTGTTCCGTCTCGTATACCGCAATCGAATATACGCTCACGGTTCGCTGTTCAAGTCGAACATGGGCGTCATCGCACGGGAACAACTGTCCATCTGCGCTCTCCCAGGCAACATCACGCGCATCCAGTTCTCGCGCGTTCGACAAGACACAGGCTCAGCATTCGAATACCAAGCTGGCCAGTACGCGTTCCTCTGCGTCCCGACGATCTCACATCTGCAATGGCATCCGTTCACGATCTCGTCGTCTCCACATGAAGCCATGGTCACGTTCCACATTAAAGCACTGGGTGGTTGGACGACCAAGCTCCTGACAGCGGCTCTCAAACGTGAAGCAAGCGCGATGCGGATTGAGGGTGCCTCGACGTTCGACATCCTAGTGGATGGACCCTACGGCAGCGTCTCTGTTGATATGGAGACACCGACTACGTACTCCCATTTCGTGCTCTTCTCCGGAGGAATCGGGGTGACGCCAATGCGATCCATTGTGAATTGGCTGCATTACGAGTGTTACTATCGGAATCGCGGTATCATTCCACGAGTGCACTTTGTGTGGTCCGTCCGGGACGTTGAGACGATCGCGAGCTTGCTCAAGCAGGAGGAACTGAGCCAGGACACCTGTCAGGAAGTGGACGAAGTGGCGTCCTACATGCCGCACATTCTACTGCACCCTCGGAATACCAACAGCTCGACGGACGCGTTCTTCAGCGAGGTCTATCTTACGCGCTCCAGTATGGACGAGGAAGCGCAAATGTACCCTGAGTTCAGCAAGTGTCTGCGGATCGGGTCGCGACCAGACACGCCAGCGATACTGCGGCAAATGGGGGAGCAGGCGCAGCAAAGTGGCAAGAAACGAGTTGCCGTGCTGGTGTGCGGCCCCGCGGCTATGGTGCAGGACGTGACCACCATCAGTCTTCGCCTCGGGCGAGAGATGAAACTGCGCTTCGATGTGCATAGTGAGCGATTTGAATTTTAGCCGCGAAAAAATATTTTATAATGGACAAACATTGTTGCTCCAAGACTCAAACAACTTTATCAAATGGTCTTTGTCTCAAAACAATTTATACAAAAGTTGAGGTGCTATTTTATGCAAAACGTATTTGAGTACAAATATGTTTCTTTTCACTCTTTCTGATGTCAGTTATGTTCGATTTTCGAAATATCAAAACTGTTGATCTTCGCCGTGCAGTGTCTGCCGATTTACGTGCCATGTCGATAGCGGTGAAACCTTTGATAGAAGTTACTCACGCCTGCCTGAAATTGCCACGTCTTACTCGAATGTTGTTGATTCACATGCATCAGCACGCTGGCTGCGTCCAGTCATACTGGTCTCCATTCCCATGGCCAGACCAAAAGCGATTTTGTCCGCCCCATCTACTAGATGAGCTATCGGTGGCCTGCAGACGTAGAGTCTGAGTCGCCGCATGTGGTAGTGTAGTCGCGCTTCCTCCTTCCTATTACAGGTGCGTGTCGGCCCAGCGTTCAACTTCAGTTGGGCATGGACTGAACGGATCGCCAGCGTCTCTGAACTCTTGACGAGCGAACGGGTGCTGCGTGGTTGGTATCCGCCAATTTCTTCTCAAAGCCGGAATAAGCCGTCGGTCGACACTTCCTTCTCACTCCTCCAATTGAGAGACGCCGCTGCACGCCAGTCGACATGCCCATTCCGATGTGATTTACCATTCTACTCTGAAGTGCGCAGTGATGGAGAGTGACGACGACATTATCAGCGTTGGGAGCCCGTTGACGACACCTCACGTGGTTCCGATTCTTGAGGATAGCGCGTGGTCCGAGCCAAACTGTTCTTGGGACGAAGACTCATTCGTCGGGGAACATTCCGGAGAAGACACCGCCGACGCTAACATTTCGATCCCACCTGGCTCACGCCGAGGCTTCTCAAAGTCGGGACTCCTACGCTCATGGCTACGACTTCGCTGGCGACTCTCACGTCGAGTGTTTTCCGTGCCGATCCCACTGCTGACCGCTGAACTTGACTTGAAGCTCGGAGACTTCGTGCTCACTCTTCCCATACTGACAGGCCTAGCAGTTGGATCGGCTTTTCAGGTGAAGGAGCACGACGTGAAAGGCTCCGGCCTGCCACCGACCATCGCGATGGCGATCGTCTTCGCCTTCGTCGTGCGCAACAACTCTCTGTTGGTCGGCTTCACGGGGATCTCCTTCGAACGCGCGCTGTTCTACCACAAGCTCTTCGCGTTTGTCATGATTCTGCTGACTGCGCTCCATGGCCTCGCGCATATCCTAGCTCGAAGGAACGACGACGTCAGCGACCAAGAGTATCAGAGCCACAAGGTGTCGACCGGCATGATCTCATTCATCGCCATGGTGGCGTTGTATCTGCTGTCACTGAACTTCATTCGTCGGCGGTTTTTCGAGTTCTTCGTGCGTGTACATTGGGTGCTCTTCATCGTGGTGCTGGTGGTCGCGGTGCTTCATGGAGCTATCATCGCGCTTGTCGGCATCCTGCCTTGGGAGATCGACATGGTTTTCCGACTCGTATACCGCTCTCGAGTCTACGCGCAGGGATCACTCATCGCGAAGGGCTCCGAACGTCCAAGTACTGAGTTTTATGCCCGCGCCTCCGAGACTACATCTCCCAAGACGCCTCTGAAACACTTGGGTGTTGCAGCTCGCGACCAAGTGTCGATCTACCAGCTCCCCGACAACATCACGTGCATCCAATTCCCCCGAATTCGAGCAGATACGGGGGAAGAATTCGAGTACAAGGCTGGCCAATATGCCTTCCTGTGCGTCCCGTCGCTCTCGGCTCTGGAGTGGCACCCCTTCAGCATGTCATCGTCTCCCCATGAGGACCTGGTCACGTTCCATATCAAAGCAGTCGGCGACTGGACCACCGAGCTGCTGCAGGCAGCCCCTGAAGCTCCAACAGACGGCGAAGCGCCGTTCGAGATCCTCGTGGATGGACCTTACGGCAACATGTCCATCGATCTCGAGAGTCCATCGGTGTACTCGCACTTCGCGATCTTTGCCGGGGGTATGGGCGTGGCCTCGATGCGCTCCATCGCCAACTGGCTGCACAACGAGTGCTATTTCCACAAAGGGCGAGCCATCCGGCGACTTCGGTTTGTGTGGGCCATGAGCGATAGTGAGACCCTCCGGGCTTTGATGGACGAGGATTCAGAGGCACCTGGTCGCTGGCTGACGGATCCGACAGCCGCGTACTTACCAGGCGTTCTGCTCTGCCCCACGACGCTCAATGACTCGACGGAGACATTTTTCAGCGAGTTCTATCTCACTCGGGGTCTGGTAGGTGCGGAGACGGAGCTCAACCCGCAATTTGACAAATGCCTTTGGTTTCACTGCCGACCGGATATCGAGGAGATCCTTCGGGACATGGGCGCTCAGGCACTGCAGAGTGGCAAGACGCGCGTGGCAGTCCTGGTAAGCGGACCGGAAGCCATGGCAACAGAAGTTGTGGTCACGAGCTTGCGATTATCACGGGAACTGAACCTCCATTTCGATGTTCATCGGGAGGGTTTTGCCTTTTAAAACGTGCAATATTAGCGCATATTTATTATGAAAAGGTTCGCTGGCCAGGTCTATCTTGCAACTTCAAGTGTGGAAATCGGGTGCTCGCGAAGGTACACCGTAATATATTTGTAAGATACGAAATAACTTTCGTAATTGAAAGCCTTACCGTACTTGGAGTATCTTTGAATGCGTATGTAATGGGGACAAATAAATACCTGACCCGTTGTGCCTCAAGAGCCACCCATTCGGTCCATACTTCCTCTTATCTTTGAGGCGAAACGTGAGGCGGTGGCCGTGTAGTACGCATACGAAGTGTGCAACACAAACCGGGCGATTTATCTCCAGCCAAAGTGCTTTGCATCGCGAGGTACCTTCGCGTTTCATATCCATCCCGGTGCAAAACCATCCAGTTGGGGCGACGAAGGGTACAGTTGCAGCCTCAATTCAAGCATTCATGCTTGCATTCATGTTGATGGAGCACGAACCGGGATCAGCTAGCTTGAAGACTTCTGGTGGTGGAGCTAGGGAGGCAATTGCTGAGTCATCTGCGACTTTTGATGCACGTGCTATCGCTTCAAAGGAGACCAAGTAATGCCTCGTTCATGTTGTAGCTTCGTGACTAGCATCAAGACGAACCCACAAACAGGCACAGGCAGCTGTTCAGCAACACTGCACTGAAACGACGAACGAGCCTGCAACAACCCGGTACTGGGTACCGGTAATGCATCACAGGAATCGGAGCTTCTGGTTGGTCTCGCAACCTCTGGCGATAACACCCCCACGAACAGGGACCTCGTCCTGCCTCATTAGCAGCTGGTACCTCTTCAGTTTCCGTGTCTGCACTTCTTCCGCCACCTTTTTGACCGTCTTGAGGATGTCCTGTCTGAGTTTTTCACGGCGGGATGTCATACCATTCGACCAGGGTGTCGAGGATTAGGAGAGCATTAGTGACGTCTCGTCTCTCATTCCGGAAAAAGAAGGTCTACCCCCACAATGAGGCCGAGTGAGGTCAACGTGACCGAAGACGATGCCACGCCCGGGGTCCACTACGTCGCGGTGTTAGAAGACTCGCCCACGTCCGAGAGTTCGCCTGTGAGGTCCACTGTGCCAATGCTGGCGTCTTCTCCTCGCGTTCTACAGTTCGACACTCCTCCGACTGGAGCAGTCCCTCAAACCGACGAGTTGTCGACTACTGAGAGCAACCGCGAGGAACCCGCGATGCCACTGAGCCCTCGACTTCCCCGTTGGTGGCGCGATCTACACATCCGTCTCTCGCGGAACGCGGCGATGATCCCGATCCCGCTGCGATCGGCAGCATTGCAAGTGACTTGGGGCGACGTGGTGTTCACGTTACCAGCAGTGGAGGCGCTGCTGATCGCCGCAGTACTGCTGATCTATCGCAGTGCCATCGCTGGATCGGGCATTCCGCCGACAATCGCGTTGATTCTGGTCTCGCTATTCTCGCTACGCAACCACTCGATGCTGTTGTGGTCGACTGGACTTTCCCTCAAGCGAGCAGTGGGCTATCAGCAGCTCTTTGTCTGTATCGCTGCTCTTCTCGGGGCACTCCATGGTGCCGCGTACCTCATGTCCAGAGGTCTCTACGAAAACCCGCGGGCAGCGATAACAGGCGTGGTTATCCTCGCAGCCACTGTGTTCATCTGTATCCTGTCACTCTGCGGAATCAGACAACACCGCTTTGGTATCTTCGTGTGGCTCCAATGGATCGCGTTGGCTATCGTTTTCGCGGCCGTAATCATACATGGAGGTCGCTTCGCCGCAGCTGGTCTACTGCCTTGGGTGATCGATATCCTGGTCAGCATAAGCCATCGCATTCGACGAAGCGTCCATCCACCCGAACCCAAGACTCTGCAAGCTAATGCAGCAGCAGATTCGTACGCCAGCATCGCGGAAATGACGGCAGAGTCCATGGACATCGCTCCCCGTAGCCAACTATCAGTGTGTGAAATGCCGGGCAACATCACTCGAATCGAGTTCCCCAAGATCCAAGTCGATACTGGAGAAGAGTTCGAGTACCTCGCGGGTCAATACGCTCTCATATGCATCCCGAAGTTATCACCGAACGAATGGCATCCCTTCTCGATTTCGTCGTCTCCTGATGAAGAACTGGTGACGTTCCACATCAAAGCGCAAGGCGATTGGACACAGAAGCTGTTGGAAGCTGCATCTACCGCCATCCCGTCCAACATAGCGCCGTTTGAAGTGCTGGTGGACGGACCTTACGGTGACATTTCCATCGACATTTATAGTCCAAACGCGTACTCGCATTTCGTCCTGCTCTCCGGTGGGATCGGTGTGACGCCCATGCGCTCCATCGCCAACTGGCTGCACTCCGAGTGCTACGATCGGCATCGAAGCCTCATCGAGCGCGTGCACTTTGCGTGGTCTGTGAAGGACCGAGCGACAATCGACGCCATTGTCGGACTCGAGTCGGCGGAGCGAAGCTGTCCGCCGAATGAGGAGCCGGAGTTGTCTCCAGTGAATGAAGAAGAAGTCTACGCGCCACGCACCCGGTTTTGCTTCGAGTTCTACGTCACTCAAGATGCCCCCGATGGCGACGAACGCTCTAGTCGACATCTTCGCTCTTGTCTTCAGTATGGAGCACGACCAGACATCACAGCCATTCTCCACAGTATGGGCAAACAGGCCAAGCTGAGTGGCAAAACACACGTGGCGGTGCTGGTTTGTGGGCCGGCGAGTATGGTCAATGAAGCCATCGTTGCGAGTGCGCTGCTTTCCCGACAAATGGGCATCGCGTTCGACGTCCACAACGAGAGTTTTCTGTTTTAGAGCGTCCAGAATCTGTGTATTCAAAACAGATAATGCGTGAGATATTTAATTGGGCTGCCGGTAGCACATCGTGCTCCCAAACCCCCAAACATGACGACTGAAGACATGGCACCACTACTAGACGTCCAAACCCACAGTCTGCTGCGTCCATAATTCCGAGTAGAGCACTTCGTGGTTGTGAACAGCACTCCCATCCCCGTAAAACCGCTTCCAACTGCGGATTTCATGGCGTTCTTCGTTGTCGACGGTCCATTCAATCACGCGAGCTCGTCGCGGGAAGTCGGGCGCTCCATACGCCCGTCCGAAGCCAGTGCCTCCTCCATAGCACAACTGCACGCCTTTCACCAGACAGCAGTACTCATTCAGATGGTCGTGACCCACGAACGCAGCCTTCACTTCGTTCATCTCGGATAAAGTCGACAACAAGCGCAGATTCATCCCTTGGTCTCTCACGTACTCGTTCCTTTCGCCATGACCCTCGCCACCAGACGTATAAGCGAACTCGACCAGTGGGATATGGAAGAACATCACAGCAGGCAGGACGGTAGCGACGCTACGGTGCTTCTCAGGTCTCCCATTCTCCGAGAGCTGTTGATAATAGTCGATCTGACTCTGCTTGATCCAGTCGTACTCGGAATACACGTACGGATACTTATCAGTGAGCGCATCAGCGCCCGAGTCGAGGAAATACATGCGGAACACAGTATCCCCCGCGTCTCCCCATCCACCGGCAACTGGAGCCGTCACGTTTATCATGAAATTGCCGACGCCATCCACATTTTCCGGCCCACTTTCAGTGTACGAGTGGTTCTTTTTGGCCAGCATGTCGACGATTTTCTGCCGTTGAAAGTCGCCCTCTTGGTCGTGGTTGCCGAACACCATGGCGTACGGGATGTGACGCGCCTCGGCTGCTTGAGTGACGGCGTCGATGGCTTGCTGGTGCTCCGTTGGGCCATACACGTGCACATTATCCCCGGTAAACGCGATGAAATCGGGTTCTTCCAGGTCCAACAGCTGCTCCACGAAGGCGTAGGTGAGCGCCTCGGAGCAGTTCTTGCCGTCCATTCCCCTCGGGACGCCGTGACCGCAGCCAATCGTGGAAATGCCCGTGATGTGCAGATCCGCCAGCTGTAGGATCTTGAATACCAATGTATCGGCCTCTGTGGAACCCCCTGAGCTGCTCCGAGTCCGTAGTGGCGGCTTGGAAGCTGCGGAGAGCGTCGCGAAGGCGACAGAGAGCGCCGAGCACCACGCCAGCGCTCGCATCTTGTGTTTGGTGTCCAATTTCAAAGGAGGGAAGAATAAGTACTTGCTTGTGTTAGTGTTTTGATGCGATTAAGTACGAATTCGGGATGGGTGCTTCTTGGTGATGTCTTTAACAAACGTTGGTGCAAACGGAGCCTTTTTGCGATCATCATTACAATAATAAGCACCAACGTTTGTCAACGCGATCATATGTGGCGCTTCAAGTTGAAGTTAAGCCCCAACCTCACCGACCTTTAGTCCATGAAATGGCAACTTTGAGTGATTGCCTTGCGGGCGTCACGCATGAAAATCTATAAAGCATTATTGCCCGGTCGCGTGAAAGTATTCGGAAGCAGTTTGCAATGAGGGTGCAAAGGCTAGAGAGCATACACCTGATAACCCCGTTCGCTGCGTAGCATTTCTATAGAGTTGAGGCAAGAAAAAAGGTTTTTTATCTGGCAACAAACTTGCGCAGCTGGTAATTTGGATGAAGAATGCAAAACTCTCTAATCCGTCTGAATCAGGAGTTTGCAGTAAGGAAGGTTTGCAATGCCACGATATCCACGAATGAGAGGAGTCGGGTTCGCAGATTTTAGCCACCTCATTCTGTGAAGCTCACAACGATCTGATCGGCTTCATTCCCGAAAATCGCAACCCAACGCCACCCCGTTCTCCTCCTCATTGTCCGCGGGACATATGCGCTTGGAGCTCGGTCGCAATGGGAGTGGTTACGCGTAGCGAGCTGCTTTACGACAGTGCCCGGTCCGGTCGTCATGTCTTGCCACTTTTGGAGGGGGACGCATGGTCGGAAGATAGCGGTAGATCATGGGACGGTGGCGTCACTCTCCCTGTTGACCGGAATCCAGTGGAAATTTCCGACACGAAGACCAAGAAAATCGGTCGCTGGCTCACACCTCTTTTTTCTCGCTGCTCATCGGCGCGCTGGAGTCTCTCACGCAGCGTATTTTCAGTGCCGCTGCCGCTGCTCACGGCTCATTTCGATCTGAAATTGGGGGACCTCGTCCTGACACTACCAGCCACAGTGATACTTGTGGGTACTGCGGCGCTGCGAGCCAATGAACACGATGTGGCAGGCTCGGGAACTCCACCAGCGATCGCGTTGCTGCTCGTATTCGGTTTTGTCGTGCGCAACAACTCTGTGCTGCTTGCGCTAACGGGGATTCCATTCGACCGAGCGCTGTTCTACCACAAGCTCTTCGCGGTTGTTGCAATTATTTTGACTGCAATCCATGGCGGCGCATACGTTCTGACTCGGACGGAGGACGAGCAGGAACCCAACGGTTCCAGATTGATTACCGGCTTGGCCACATTCGTCGCTATGATCGTGCTGTTCGCAGTTTCCCTCAGCGGCGTCCGCCGTCGATGTTATGAATACTTTGTGCGAATGCACTGGATTCTCTTCATCCTCGTGTTCGTGTTCGCTCTCATTCACGGAGCCGGTCTCGCTCTGGTGGGGATCGTGCCGTGGCAGATCGACATGATTTATCGAATCGTGTACCGCACGCGGATTTATGAGCAAGGATCGTTGGCGACGGTGATAAACGAGCAAAGAAGCAGCGCCGAGTTATACGCACCCGCGACCGAGGTGTTGAAGAAGCCTGTTCGCAAGGGCATCCTCGCCAGAGATCAAGTGTCGGTCTGTCAGCTTCCTGGTAGCATCACGCGCATCCGGTTTCCACGAATTCGAGCAGACACCGGCGAAGAATTCAAGTACAAGCCCGGCCAATACGCTTTTCTGTGCATCCCGGCGTTCTCATCACTGGCGTGGCATCCTTTCAGCATCTCTTCGTCCCCCCATGAAGGGTTCGTTACGTTTCACATCAAGGCAGTGGGGGATTGGACCAAAGCGCTCTTCGAAGCCGCCTCGGAAACGGTCACAGACAGCGTAGCGCCGTTCGATATCCTAGTGGACGGACCCTACGGCAGCCTCTCAATCGACATCGAGAACCCAGCAACCTACTCCCACTACGTGGCTTTGGCTGCAGGTATGGGGGTGACACCGATCCGCTCGATCGTCAATTGGCTGCATAACGAGTGCTACTTTCGGCGAGGCGAAGGCATCCAGCGCGTGCACTTTGTGTGGTCTGTCGGCGACTGCGAAACCATCCGGGCCTTCTTGAACAAGGAAACGACAGATGTGGTCGACCACCCCACGAAGCACGCAATGATATCGTACTTACCCGGTCTCCTGCGCAGCCCAATGGCGCTGAATGATCCGACCGACACGTTCTTCAGCCAGATCCACTTGACGCAAGGTGTTCTGGATGTGGACCAGCAGCTTCAGAAGTGCGTCTGGTATGGGTCGCGCCCAGCCACCGTCAAAATCCTGCGTGAGATGGGGGAACACGCCAAGCAAAGTGGGAGATTCCGCGTGGCTGTGTTAGTTTGTGGCCCGCCGGCAATGGTGAAAGACGTCGTCACTGCCACGTTGAAGCTATCGGAGGAGCTCAAGGTGCAGTTTGACGTTCACACGCAACGGTTTGCGCTGTAGTCTGCAAAGCATGCTAGTAAATATGTATAATGAATGCATGCTGCGGCGTGGCCACCAAACCACCAAACTGTGTACGAAAGTTTTGCCTCGTCGTATCTTGCGGGTGGTATCACACGAAAAATACTGCGAACTCATCGTAAAATACGGTAGTTTACGGAAGTTGAAGTTTCTCTGGTTTACTGAACATGTACCCATTTCACATGGCGTTGCAAGTGGTCCGAACGAGGTGACCACGATGGAGTTCACACGTTCGCGGACCGAACACTTGATTTGCAACGATGGGTGCTTATGGCGAGAAGCTTATGTATTATCTCGCCAGAAGTGTTAGGTCATTCCATTTTGCATTTTGCAGCGCAAAGAAAGCCTTGTGGATCTGCCGAATGACTAGGAATCAGTATGGTACATATAGCAGTTCAGTTGTGACGGGTGAATTGCAAGTTGCCTGCTGGAATGCGCGGTACCCACCCACCCGACAAGAAGAAATAAGTGGAAGTCTCGGTAGACAAGCGCATCATAACTGTATCACAAGCACCGCCTCAGCGCGTTTCGAAGGACAAGACGAATTCAACGAAAGAGATCAACGTGGCCATGGCCATCGTATCGCCCACAGTCACGCCCCACTACATCGCGATACTGGAAGGCTCTCCTGTACTGCATCCCGAGTCCAGTCTTCCCATGTTAGTCCCCGGAGAAGACTCGCCCGGGCCTTTGGAGGTGGATGACTTGCGCAATTCAGACTCTTCCGTGGACAAAAGGTCGGCTGAAGCATTGCGAGGAGACTACTTACTGAGCTATCTGCGTCCGTCCCCGCATTGGTGGCTGATTCTGCGATGGCAACTGTCGCGGAATGTGTTGACGCTGGCTTTCCCATTGATGACAGGCGATTGGAACGTGAGTTTGAGCGACTTAGCGATCACGCTCCCATTGACTGCAATTCTCGTTGCAGCCGGAACGCTGTTGGCAATTCAGTTCAACGTGGCGGGCTCCGGCATACCGTCAGCTGTCGGGCTAGCATTCGTGTGCATCTGTGCTGTCCGCAAGGACTCGTTGCTGCTGCTGTTGACGAAGATCCCCCTCCGATACGCGCGCTTTTATCATCGGCTCTTTGCGCTTGCCTCGGTATACATCGCGGGACTTCACGGCTGGGTGCACGTCATCTCCAGACCTCGTGGTGAGATAAACTACGCCGACTTCAAGGTTATGACCGGCTTGGTCGCATTCGGCGGTCTGCTGGTCGCTTGCGTCCTCTCCTTCGTCGGTACCAAGCGGCGCTTGTTCGACTTCTTCGCACGCGTCCAGTGGGTTGTGTTGGCGGTGGTTGTGACATTCGCGACGTTCCATGGGGCGTTTCTGGCTGCGATGGGTATCGTGCCTTGGGTGATTGAGGTCCTCCTCCGCTTGAATCATCATTGCCAGGGCCCGCTTTCGAAGACAGCCACCAAGCGCACTGCACCGGATTCAAGGACTGGCACGGGCGGAGTGGACAGAAAGTTCGAGAGCCTCGTCCCTCGCGACAGATTGTCGATAAGCCAGCTGTCGGGCAACATCCTGCTTATCGAGTTTCCACGTGTTCGAGTCGACACGGGCGAGGCCTTCGACTACAACGCCGGCCAGCACGCTCTTCTTTGCATCCCGATGATATCGTCTCTGGAGTGGCACCCCTTCACAATGTCGTCGTCGCCGGATGAAGATCTGGTTACATTTCACATCAAGGTATTAGGTCAATGGACAGGCAGACTCTCGGAAATCGTCTCAGCGACGAGTCTGGAGGACAAGGCGCCGTGTGACCTCCTGGTCGATGGTCCGTATGGAGGCATTTCAGTGGACATCTACAGTCCCGAGGTATACTCGCACATTGTTCTCCTGTCTGGAGGGATTGGGGTGACGCCCATGCGCTCCATCGCCAACTGGCTGTACTACGAGTGCTACGGCCGCGAGCGCAAGGAGATTGAGAGTGTGCACTGTGTGTGGCCCGTTAAGGATCTCGCGACAGTTGAGGCGATGGTCGCAACCCGAGACGCTCTATCACAGAGCCAAAAGTCTCGGGGCGACTCGATCCTGAGCTTGGCGGACTCGAGAGGCATCCCCACCAGGTCAACGAACCTGTTTCGCTTTGAGTTCTACGTTACCAACGATTCCCCAGACGTTGCGGTGCATCTGGATCCGCAGATTCGCGAGTGTTTGCGCTACGGCTCACGGCCCGACAGTGTGGCGGTTTTGAGGGAAATGGGGGAACGGGCAGTGCGAAGCGGCAAGCTTCGTGTCGCAGTGCTTGTGTCGGGGCCGACGTCCATGGTGGCAGACGTGCTCACGCCTTAGGAGATGCCTACTTTACCTACAGATGCCAATCTTATGGCCAAGGTAGAGGATCTCTTGGGCCTATAACACCCGCCCGGATTGCTCCAGGCAGGCAGGACTCCGCGACGAAGGCTTCGCCG
>MBAC02011777.1:0-15443 GCA_001712635.2 Nothophytophthora sp. Chile5
TTGCGAGATGGCGCCGAGTTCCGCGTCCCATCAGAAGGGAAGGAAGACCAACAGGGAGCTGTCCTTCGAGCAGTGTACACACCAGGCCACTACAACGACCACGTCTGCTTCCTGCTGGAGGATCCTGTCAAGCCTGAAGGCCCCGTGCTGTTCTCAGGCGACTGCATTCTGGGCTTCGGCAGCTGTGTGTTTGACTCGCTAGTCGACCTCATGGCATCTCTGACCAAGCTCCAAGCTTGCCGAGCAGCCACCATCTATCCTGGTCATGGTCCCGTGGTATCCGACGCGCCGAGCAAGATCCTCGAGTATATTTCGCACCGTCAACATCGGGAAGCCGAAGTGTTGGCTGCACTTGAAACGCACAGCAAAGACACGAGAGGACTGTCGTCGGCGGAGATCGTGGCCCAGATCTACGAGGACCTGCCGTTCACTCTGCGTCTCGCCGCCAGGAAGGCGGTAGACAAGCACCTGGTCAAGCTGCTCGTGGAGCGTCGCGTCGACCTGATTGACCCTGATGGCTGGTTCGAGTCCGCGACTTACAGATTGGTCTAGCGTTGCAAGAGACGCTAGGCTTGCGATGTGTGCGGGCTTGTAGGCAATTGCTTAGTGCACGCTTCGCCTCGCACGTATGCCTTGTCACGTTTTGCTCATGGTTTGATGCAGATGCAAAGAAATTTGGTCGTTCTATGACGGAAGCGCAGACTTACCGGCAACTTCACGTTCCGTTTTGACGGGCTCGCTTGTGCATCTGAAGTATAGCTTTTCTCCTGTCCCTCCTCTTCATCTTCGCCTTCCCCAGACGCTTCGTTTGTCCACCGATGCCGAACTGTGTCAACTCTTGGTGGAAGACGCTGGCGCCGTCGCCAGCTTCTCGCCATGTCGGGTAAGGCGCTGACAACCAGTGTTTCTTGCCATTGGTCTCTGCATCGTAGTCCTGTTTGGCAACTGCAGAAGCGGGTGCGAGACCACCGCTGGGTCTCCTTGCTTGTAATGTCCGGCGAGATGAAGTTCGATTTGAGCTCTTTTCCGCTGCTTGGTGTCCCATGCTGGACCGGAAATGCAGTGGCATTCATTGCACGGAATGTGAAATTGCTTGGAGGCGCCGCCGAGGGAACGCGAGCCGTCTAACTCATGCCGCTAATGACGGTTTGCCTCGGAAGCTTACTGGCACCACCTTGTGCGAAGCTCTGCTCTTTGACTGGGCCCCACTCCCGGCGTTTCGCTGCAGTGGGGTCTGTTCTTGATCTCTCGACTTGCTGGTTGCTTCACGTTTTGGATACTGCCGCGTACGTATGCTGATGCGAGGCTGCCCAATCCGTTGACGACGTATCGTTTGGCGTCTCCTCCCAATCTTGGAGGTGGAGATCGCCGCGTTCACTGCCCACCTCTCTTGCTGACTGAGATTGAGGCTGCCGACACCGAAGACCAACTGCGCTGAGACGTCATCCGCTTGCCCGTGGTCATGCGGCTCGGTCGATGCTGCGTGTGGATTCATACTTTGGAGCTGATGAGCGAAGGTTCCAGAGTTGGAGTGACGCTTGCTGAGGAGTGTGGAGGTGGAACGAGAACTTGGAGCGAAGAGTTTGAAAGTGAACGACCTGGGGACCGATTGAAGCAGGACGTGGGCGGTCGACCAGCAGCGAGGATGCGGAGGGTGACAGCGGAAGGAAACAGTTGATTGGATGGAACCGGAGGACGAAAGCAGCGACTTGTGGAAGAATCTGCAGAGGCGTTAGGGAGAGATTTGGGCTTGAGACGTAGATTTTGGCACTGTGCTCTTGACTTTACTCGCCATCGGTACTCTGGACGTCCCTCGAGGTCTTATCATCGCTGCGAACCGAGGAGGACGTGACACTTGTGTGGCTATTTTAATGTGCGCAGGCAGGCACTTTAACGGACTGAAGGTGTCTCTCGAGACCATCCAGAGGGTGTCCAGCCCCGAAATGCCATTCTGGGCGGACAAGAACGAGAGCGAGCGGTGCTGTTCACTCACACATGGACATTACGACTGCATGAGGCGGCTAGGCACGTCAACCCGCCAGCTCTGTTCGTGATTTTGCTGCAGAATTCGAGTGCTTTTTGTGGGGTTTCTTGGATTGTTCACATTAGTCCTTGTTGGGAGAAATAAATGACGCACGGCATTGGCCTTGCTACTTGACGAACACATACTGACAGACGCAGACAGAGGAGCGTTGCGTTGCGTTGCGTTGGCTTTCCTCTTCTCCAACTGTGCGACTCGACCGCTAGTTGTTGCTGAATTGCCGCGCCAGTTTGAGGTTGTCTTGGATCTGCTGTCTGGACTGCTCGGCGATGAGGTTCATCTTGATGATCTGCTGCATGAGCGAATCGGTCGCGGGGTCTTCGCCACCGCGCTCCATGGCCTTGGGGCTGCTGAAGCCGCCGTCGAAGCCATTGCTGGGCGGGTAGTTGGGTCTCGCGGCCACGTTCTCGTACATTGGAGCGCCCGGGCCCTCAAGACTCGAGAAGTTGGTGGCACTGTTGACTATTCGGGACTGGGTCAACGGGGTCTCCGAGTCGCGGGTCTCGTACATGGCGCTGTGTGGACTGACGGGCAGCAGCTCCACTGGAGCAGCCGGCGGTGGCGCGCGACTGTGGTGACGCTGTCCGGCGTAGGCGTCCATACTACGACTGGTCGTCTGCGGCGTCGGCTCGTCGTAGATCATCACGGGCACAGCAGGCATGGACGATGGGCCAGGCTTCACGTGGTTGTTGTGCTTTGTCTGTCGGGATTGCGGCGGCGGCGATGGCGTCTTGCCCCTTTGATGCGAATGAATCGGTTGCGCTGCTTGTTGACGATCCTTATCGGTGATCAGAGGCTGTGGGAGCGGGTGATAGGACCCGCCGCTGCTGTGACTGCTGACCACGGACGGCGCATTCTGACGTAGTCGCTCCTCTTCCGCAGTCTCCGTGCTGTCGTCCGTGTAGTGGCTCGTGTGAGTCCCACGAACCGACTCCAGTTGACTGCGCATGGAGCCTTCCGGCCCGTTGAGCGACGTGGCAGCATACTCGACGAGGTTTTGCACACTCTCGGGGGAGCGCAGATTCACCTGATGGATGAGACGCAGACATTTCTTGCAGAACAACTCGTGGTGCGGCACTCGGAAGTCGTGGAAGCTCAGCACGCGCACTTTGGCCACGCAGTTGGAGCACGTGAGGCGGTGGCAGACCGCGCACTTCTTGGAGGAGCTCAGGAAGCCTGAGGCCTTGGAGTGGCACACCTCGCACTTGCCGTGCGTGATGAAGGGCCGCACCGTGTGCTTGCCCGCCTGCACGAGCGCCGTGGCGATAACGGCGTGCGCCACGGGCATGGCCTGCTCGATGCGCAGCCACAGCTCGGCCGACTTCAGATCGGCCACCCAGTCCACCACCTTCCCGCCGGCGTCGTTCTTGCCGCGCATGTACACCTTCACACCGCCGCTCTTGTTGCGCTTGTACAGGTAGCAGATGGAGAACTTGGCGCGCACACATTCGTTGAACAGTGGACACGTCGGCAGCTCCACCGACTCCGTCAACGTGTAGCCGACCTCTTTGCCGTTGCGGTCGCGCGTCACGCCGACTTGCTAGAGTAGCAACACACATTGAAACGCGTCAGTTTCGTCAACAAGGTCATCAAACAGAAGGTAGTGGAGCCGGTGAGATCGATGCTGGGCGTACCTCATACCAGCAGACGTCGCGGTTCTTGACGAGGCCCTTGCCGGGGGACTCGACGGTCATCCATTTGAAGCACGAGAGGAAGAACGGGTCCTCCGGACTCTTCTTCTTGATCACGCCTAGTACAGCGCAGTCCACGATGTCATCGCGGTAGACGCCCGAGATGCGGCGGAAGTCGGGCGTGTTGTCGGCGTAGCGGCCCATGACCACCTCGTCCAGCGTGCCGTCGATGCGGCCCGTGCAGAGGTACTTGAACTCGTTCTCGTCGTGCATCTTGCGGCGCCGGTAGACCGTGAGGTCGTGCTTCTGCTTGAGCGGCTTCCACTTGCGCTCGCGCTGCTCCTGCGTGTCGAACTGCTCGCGATGGTAGGCGTCGATGGTCTGCTGCAGCAGCGAGTCCCCCCACTGGAGGAACGACTGCGCCTCCTCCTTGCTCAAGCGCAGCGGCGGGAAGAAGTCCAGCGGCAATGGGAACATCATGGCGAATGAGCGCCTTGGCTTGTTGGTCCGCCGTCGCTTGACTGCCTGACGTGCGGGCTCAAAGATTAATGGCCGGTTTCGGAATCCCGAGAATGCCGCCGATCACGACAAGCGCACGACGGTGGCGGAGGGCTGGCTGGCTGGAGACTGCGAGGCGAAGGGGGAGGGAGGGAATGGAGAGGGACGGAAGACGTGGAACTGAAGTGTACGACTGAGCTCGGTCTGTCGATGTTGATACCGTAGCGTTCAGCTGGGTTGCACTGTTGGACCGAGATGCCAAAGGAGAGGGAGGCCTCACTGGCTAGCGGTCTGTCTGGGGAATGGAGGTGTGTGCGCTGCGGTCCGAATGGCGACTGCGGGTGTGCGCCGCAGTCCAACGCGGCGAGCGGAGCTGCTGGCCGAGTGCCCTGCTCGACGTCACGACAGCCGAGGTGGTTATTGCCCGGGATGATTGGGCTGACTCAGACAGAGCTTTTGTAAGGAAGGCGAGCAAGATGTATAGTATACGCATTCGAGACGTATAGTCTGAGAGTTTAGGGAATCGTGGGTTTGATGCGCTGGTGGAATGGCCATCGCTGGTCATTGCACACGAAGTTGGTAACGCGAGAGGCCCAGTGGCATGATGCCACACCTGCAACTTCCCGTCAAAGCCTCGTGTTTTCAGCTGGTGCATGTAGAGGTGCCAGCGTATACTTGTAGTGAGTGATTCACCATACATGTATTCACTGGGTTAGTGGAGCAGCGCCTTGAGCAAACTTTAGGCCACCGAGACGTTGGAGTAACACACGCACGCACTTGCAGTCAAGTCATCCTGCTGTCGTGTCCTTGCAGGAAAAGAAACGGAGATTTCCCGCTGCTATGATACTCGCTACGCACGGTGCTCCTTTAACTTGAAAGGGAAAGCGACAAAGTATAGAGCGTGGTGCTTGTCCAACGTTGCCCGGCGCTTCGTCCCGGAGTTGGTCTCCACATTTCAGATTCAGCACCATCCTCGGGATTTGAGCTTTTAACGCTGAATGTTCCCATGACTAGTAGCCAGCCAGCCTGTGCCCAGTGCGCGCATGCATGGGCCAGCCAAGCTTGCCGGTGTCCAGGATAGCCGACCTGACACCTGTATACCAGCTTTCTCAGTCAGCAGTCGCATAGATCGGAACCCACCCAAACAAGAAGACCGCGTTCTTTCTTTGCGTCTCCGCCATTCGCCAATTCGAACGATGGGCACGACCGCGGTGTAAAGGTCACAGCACCCACGCTACTAAATCAGTAGGCTCGAAACTCTCCCACTTCAACGCTTTTGTATGAAGCAAGCGAGTGGGACCGCAACCAGAACGCCATGGCCAAAATCCACCGCTGGTGGCGCTTTGAAGGGATCTTGGCTGGCAAAGAAGGGCTGTGTGACACTTGGGACGCTTGGCGGGGCAGCACGCGATGGCTCTGGCTTGGAAGGGATTTAGCAGACCTTCTCTGATTCACAGCACCGGATACTCGGCAGGCTGGTGGATGCCGAGTTGCAGTCTGCCAGTCGGAGGCGAGTGCGATACAGACACGAGCACCACAGCGGAACTGGCATCCGTGTCAAAATGCCCACGCGCCATGCAGCGTTGCAGTGCGTTCACCCATAGAAAAGGGCTCGAGGGGCACGCCCGCCACGCACGTCCTGGATGACGTCGTTGTCTCAAAGACACGAGACACGAGGCAAGACGCGCCTTTTCGACAAGGTTTCTACACGCCGTTTGCTTTGCCTCGAAGCGTTCAGCAGAATGTTGTGCAACCATCGAGGTCTCGTAACTCAGATTCGCTATCGAAGATGTGAGTGGAGGCTCGTTGATTTGCTGCTTCGCTGGCGCTCTCGAGGTCCAGCACGTGGTGGACGGGCGGACCTTGCGCATGCCAGCGTCATTGTTTAAGTTATTGGAGGCATCGTGGCGCGAGCTGCCTCCATTCCTAAAGCATATGGCGTCCAAGAGCTTCGACTTTTTGCTGGAGTGTGTCAGCCAGCCATATGGGAATTGCACGAACACGCATGCGGCGATGACGACGACGAAAAGCTGCAGCTTGTTGAGCTTCCAAGGCGTCGACTTGATCTTCGTCGCGTTTCTGGAAAGGCTTGCTCATTGCACTTCTGCCAACAGGCGAGACTGTCACTTTCGCCAGGATCCCTGCAGAGGAGACCGGTAGGTAATCCCTCCGGCGCGGTCTCCGCCATTCATTATAACAAAAGATCGGACGCCTCCACCATGGTCCGTCGCCTCTGGTGTCCCAGATCAGTCCTCGCTGCGCTTGTCTTTCGATAATCCGGCGAGTCTGCCCCATGTTGGTCATCCATTGCTCATCCGCCTCGCTGAACAGTGTCGAGACCCGTCTGCCTGGCGGTACGCAAGCACGAAATGGCGTGTCTGTGCCCGTCCAAGCGCACCAATCCGTCAGCGAAGACGGAGGGGAGGCTATCCAACGTCACGAGGGTACGTACGAAACGATGGAAGGTCCACCCATGTCACTCCAGGTTGATGGTCAGCGGACAAGGCGAACATGTATTCAGGACCCAAGATCTGCCAGCAGTAGGCGGCAACCCCGTGCCACTCAGATAACTCAAGTCTCGGGAGTGACGTCGCGGCACTGCTCTCCTCACTCAAGAGCAAGTGACGTCACAGTGCGGGGCGGCTTGCGAGCAATCGAATCAAATCGATCTTGCATTTGCGGTGCAGGTTTACGTTCATGTTGATTACTTTTTTCTACGCAAGCTAAGTCAAGCATCGCCGCCATTGTGCTTGCTGGAGTCTGCATGTATTGATACATGTGTCTGGCATTCGAGGCAATGCATTTAGCGGAGGCAGATATCGGCGTGCCTCAGTCCAGAGGCAACTGCTGCATGGCAGCAATGTTAAACCGTCTGGGTAAAGCGGTCTTTGCTCCAGTGTGCCGGATGGCACTCAGTGCCATGTTGAAGGTGGCAGGGAGGCGGCGCGTGAAGATGAGTCACGTCCAAAACTCGGAACCGTCCAACTCTATAGACAGGCGTGCGTCAATTGGGCCGAGTGGCCTCTCTGGCACAGACCCTCTGCACGTTTGCGTTCGTGTCCGTGAGTGGTTGGCGCCTCTATTCTTCGGAGGAACCGGGATAAGCTAATGTGAGTGATCGGCAGCCGAGTGAACAGTTAGTCCTTCTGCGGCAAAGGCACTCGGACTATGATACCCTGTTGACACCTGGGCTCTTCCTCAGGCATTGGCACACGTTATCCACCCGCTCACTGCTTGTTCTCCAGGCGGTGGCGCTTTGATCGGGTGTAAGAAAACGGTGTGCAGACACGGCACCTCCATTCTTCGACGTCTTCTTCCGCCCCTTCCTTCGCAGTCAGAGAGAGCGTCACCTTGTGCAACTCTTCATCGAGCGAGGATTTGCCCGACTTGGACGGCACAAGTTACTTTTTTACTTGGTACTGCGCAAACACGATGCATGAACTCGTCTCGCTATCGATGGCGCGTGCACATTGGTCTGTGAGCATTTACGAGGTGGTGGTTGCGTTTTTCACGGTTTTGGTTCGGTAAAAAGCGTATTAAGGTTTGATTGGATAGCATTTAGTCGTGTCATTGATCGGCATGCGGCTTTAATCGAAGCATGTGTTGCTGATATTGTGTGCTTGCATGTAGTGATGCGGCACTTACCGAAAGTGATTCACCTTTCGCGTTTCGATGTGGATTTCAGCAAATATAACACGGAGAAAGCAAGCCAGCGGTTCAAATAAAAGAATGAAACTCCAAACTGGTTCGTCCAAACCTCTGATTTGGTGAGCGTTTCGGCTTCAAACCATAAATATCGGCAAAACTGGTTCGAAAAAAGTGTAATTTATTTCCAAACCGTTATATTGCACTTTGCCTCCATGAACCAACTGCTGCGAGAGCTGACGTGGTCCACCCAATACTAGCGTAACCGCACCTCGACAGCGACCGGGGTACGCCGCGTACCCATCAAACTGTCGATATTACCGGTTTCATCGTGGTGCCGTGCTTTTCCGTGGCCCCCGTCACATAACAATGCAGGTGGAAGCGTGCATGTTGCGCGAAGGTGACGCGCCGGTCACACAAAGACTATCGTTTCAAAAAAATGAGGGGGGAAGGCCGCCAGCAACAGCCCAATGGAAACCTCACCAAAAAGCGCGCCATAGTCCAAACCCGATACAAAACTCGCATCGAGCCGACTTCGCGCCTTCTCGCTTGCTTCTCTGTGTCCACGCGCTTCCACCGGCCGCAACGATCGTTGAGACGCAGCGCAGACGACTCCATACGCTCCGGTCGCACTCGGTCTCCCCGCTCGGCCTTCTCCGAGCCCCCAGAGAGCCGTGACGCGCAAGTTACGAGCACCACAAGACAGACACTCCGCGTCGACCATGGAGAACGGCGACCCGGCTTCCGCGGTCCACGGCGTGGTGGACGACGGCAGCGGCAGCGATCTGAAGTTCGTGGGCGACCGCGACGATGTGGGCGGCGACGCGTTCCCGCAGCACGAGGAATGCATCGCCATCCTGACCATGAAGTGCGGCGAGCCGTTGATGGCGGTGCGCAAGAAGCTGCACGACGAGATTCCCATCGCGTTCATCCCCGAGGAGGGCTTCGGCGTGTTCCAGAGCAAGGTGGAGCGCCACTACGGCAAGCTGGGCAAGAACTACATGCAGGAGCGGCGCGCCATCTACCTCAAGCCGTCCAGCAACGCCACGCAGTCCAAGTACGTGCTGCTCACGAAGGAGAACTTCGACCCGCTGCTGCGAGTGCGCTGGAAAGTGGCGCGCAGTATGAAGGTGGAGCTGAAGTACGAGGTCTTCTGCTACTTCGTGGACATCACCACCAAGAAGGAGAAGAAGCGACTGTCCATGAAGATGTTCCAGCAGCAGCAGCTCGACGGCGGCGCCGTGGATCCCTTGGTGGGGAACGGCGCGCCCGGCGTGGCGACCCCTGGGAGCGTCGGGATGGCTCCGAACGCGTCGTTCATGCCGTTCGGCCAGCCTGGAAGCACCGGCTTCCCGCTCATCCAGAGCTACGCCGACATGTCGATCGGGAATGACGCAGCGTTGACGCCGAGTGGCGGCGCTGGGAAGGCCGGCAAGACGCCGCCAGGTCACAAGAATGGCGCTCGAGACGACGCGGTTGCCGGCAGCGAGCGCCCACGGAAAATCGCGCGAGGGAGACACGCGTCGGCAGCAGCAGCAGCTAGTGGCTCGGGCGTCGAAGGGCTACAGCTGGACGGGAGCAACGAAGAGCCGGTGTTCCATACCATCCCGTTCCGAATCAATGGCTTCGTGGTACCGCTGGAAGTGGACATCACGGCGCTGCGGCGGAGTCTGGGGTTAATACAGCCGTCTTCAGACGCGCCCAGCGTCAGTGTCAATGCCGCCGCGAGTGGCAGTGGCATGGACCCCGCCTCGCATATATGATAGGGCTCACAGTGGATCACTCTAAGGCGCAGGCGTCTGGAGTAAGTAGTGCATGCATGAGGGAGGCGAGGAGACAGGAGCGAGCAGAAGGGCAGTACTAGTACGTAGCAAAGGAGAGCGACGACGGCAAGAGGCTGGCTGTTGCAAGGCTCGGCGCCGTTAAGGTCTCTCTGGCAATGCAGTTATCCGAGAAAGAGAAGGGAGGCATTGGCTGGACAGGACGTCTGACCGTTGGTAGACTTGCTGATCAGCACTGACTGAGTGGTCGTCCTCTGCGCTCTTGAGGCAGTCTTCCGGCCTCAGTTCTGCTTTTGCGGCCTCAGGAGAAGACGGCAGCCACAGAGAGAGGACCTGGATGTTGAGGGCGTGGCCGTGTTCGGGTCCTCCAGCGGCGCCTTACACCTACCACATGGACCTGAACGACGGCAAGCCCCGTCTGTGGATGGAGAATCGGTCGAAGCATCGGTTTTGGCACGATCTTTGTGGCCAGCTTGTTAGTCGCCGAGTCTCCAAGCGTAGTTGGCATTGGTGTTCGTGGCTGCAGGACCACTACCTCACGATGGAGGACTTCCGCGCAGGGTAGGACTGCGAATGGAAGCGACGCGCATAAAGTAAACAACACGATCGTCCGCCATGTTTCGCACCAAGCCACTCGGCCACTAGCAGTTTCGGGCGGCGGCGAGCTTATCGCGGATGCAGCTGGAGCTGAGCGTGCTGCTCTCGGTGCGACGGCACGCGAAGACGTGCAGCTTCGGCAGACCGCGGTCCTGACGAATATTGTTGATCTTGGCAGCACCTGCCAGCGTCTCGGTGGACACGACCATGGCCGCCGGTTCCGGGATCACGATGGCCGGACCGAACGGGTCTTCGATCGTCACCAACTCAACGGCAAGTTGGGGGTTTAGGAACATCAGGTACGAACGGACAGCGCGCTTCCGCTGCTCCAAAGGCTCCAATAACTCAGCGTGAGACTTCTTCGTGAGCATACTGTCCGCCGTGACGCCTACGAGGATGCCGCGTGCCGAGATGCTCGCCGCCAGTGAGAGCAGCTTCTTGTGGCCGTTGTGGAGGTGGTCGAAGGTGCCTCCTAGGATCACCAGGTCGTGCGGCGTCAGATCCGTGTGCTCGTTCTCAAAGTAGTGGACATCGGCTGCCAGCCGCCGCTCCACATGCATGGCCAGTGGGTGGTACGTGACCGCGAACAGTCCGTCGCGCTCGAACCGCTGCGCGTTCAGACGCTGTACATCCACGAGTGCGTCCTCGCCGAAGACGGCGTTCAGATCCGGCTGCAGCACCAGCTCCCCCCACGTCTTGCTGGCCAGCTTGTCCGTCGGAAACCCGCCGCTTACAATCCTACATCATAGAATACCCCACATTCCACACCATACTGTTAGCAGCAAGAACACAACAGCGGTTGTGGCTCGGCTTAGATGCTGCGAGAGAGACGCGTCCGTACCGGATGTCCAGGAAGGGCTTGCCTAATGAGCAGGCCACGTCCCACGCCAGACCGTACAGCTCGCTGGTGTAGTTGACCACCTCGTGCTTGTCGCGGCCCGAGACGAAGATGAAGAGCGTGTGGGAGACGAACTCCGCCGCCTTCTCCAGCAGCACGTCGTTCTTCACCAGGTCCCTAGCATCCCCCGTCGAGAGAGAAGAGGGCATTGGTTAGGCTATTGCCACAATCCACACAACTGGCGCAGACGAAGAACACAGCGCGCGCTCCACCTGAAATTCTGCGGCACATGCATGCGCAGCAAACCGACGCGCACGTTGAGACCCGGCGCCTGGCGCGAATTGCGGCGGTTGGCCACGCTCTTGCGCAGCGTGGACACGCCCACGACCGCCGCGATGCCAACTACCACCGCCAGCGCCGTGCTCGTTCCCGTCAGCACGGATGCGCCGCCCACGACGCCCGGTGGCATCTTGGGCAGCAGGAGCTTCTTTTCCATCCTCTGCTGTTCGCCGACTGTGAGCGCGAGTTGAAGGTTGCTCTCCTTATTTAAGTACTCATGTTCGGGAATAATTTGTTGAAACGAAATCTAAACTACGAACACATGGGTAAAGTAGTTGAATTCATGTCTTGCCTATTTAAACGGTTTAAACATAAAGTGATCCAAGACATGGAATGCAGTAAGCGATACATTTCCTGTTTGGCGCTACCTACCAACCCTCCAGTCCTTTCTACATCAATTGTATAAAAGTTTGTACGGGGTGACAAATCTGTGTAGGGTCGCCAAAAAGACTCCTGCGAAAGCTTCTATGTTTGTTAGCTGGCCCACAACATGTCTGGCACGGATACAAGTAGCACACTTCACTTCTTATTTTCTCTTTGTTTGGGTTCTCACCGAAGGCACACGCGCCTCGAAAAAACCAGCAAGCAGGTCAGGATCGTTGCTAAAACGACCACCGTCATCCGGATCTATGAAGCTGTACTTGCCTCCTACAAAACGCTTGCCTTACAGTGAAAAATACATCCCCTAGCTCCAGACCGGGTCCCGATCACTAACAGACGCTTGACAGTGCAAGCGGCGATCCGCTCGCACTTCGGTCCCTTGCCGTTCACCTTGAACGATGACCGCTTGTTCAAAAACGCGACGCGGTACCCATGGGGCCGCCGCGCGAGGTGTAGGGCATGTGTTGTGTATGCCCCCCACCTGGCGTGACCGTGGTCCTCCATCGGGAGTTCAGCCTTGAGCTTCTTCAGGATGGGCTCCAAGTCCGCCGGCGTCAAAAAGTCCACCGCCAGGAGGGCGTTGTTGACTGAGTAAAGGCCACAGAACGCGCACCGCCACGGCAAACTCGCCTGGCTCTGGTTCACGGTCTTGGCTCGCAAGACTCGGTCGGAAATTCGAATAACCTAAACTGAAATACCATCAGTCAGTAAACCTAGAAACAAAGAAGCATTTCGCATGGGTCCCCAAGGAAAATACTAGGTATGCCAAATCTGCAATTACCATGCCGGGAGACGTTCAATTCCATATTTTCGAATGGCTCGAGCCTCGACCAACCAAACTGAGAGATGGTATTTACCGATAATGGATTAACCTATTGTATACCGTACTAGTTTAAGATATATTGTTAAAGGCGTTCGAGTGATGGCCTATGGTATCACTCCATTATGACGTCATTGCGATACATCCGCTACATCTCAGGACAGTTCGATAACCCTAAATCTCATGCACCCTTCTTCCCCGTCACCTCGCTCCTCCAACACCCCAAAAGGCATTCTTTCCTATTTAGAATCAGATACTGTCTTATCTTGATATTTCATATATATTGATCCAATACATTTTGGGATTTGCTCGTATAATATATCATATTATGATGTAGACTACAACTAAATGTACTGAAACAAAATATTACGCGCGTAATAAGCTGGAACGGGGTTGCATGGTCAGCTACCTAAAGCGTAACTGGGTTATTGGACGTGTGGTCACAGAGGCTGTATACAGCCGAGCGGGTATCGCTATACGCCCTGCGGGCCGGAAAGTGTATACAATTCACGTGACAGGCAGGCGGGCTGAGACCCTGTCATGATATGCCGAGCGCGATCAATGTAGGTCGTAGAGTAGTACCGTCAGACGGAGCAGGCCAATTCAGTTGTTTTACAACTTGTACTGTTCATCCGGTGGGTGGTGTGTCTCCTTTACCATGTAGTGCAAGGGTAGGCAAAATACAGAACGCAGTGCAAGATAGCTAGCCGCAAAATAAGATATTGACAAGCTCATTGACGCGCAAGGACTAGTTTTGATAGCGATTATACTATTGTATTGGCCAATAAAGTTGATACCAAGATTCAGGGAGAATTTTCCTGTCCAAAATGATACATTTCCATATACGAGAGTTTGATATATAGTAATTATAGACCGGTAGATTGTGATTCTGGCATCAGCTTTGAGCGATTTGACCTCCTTCGTGAGATATTCCCCCCAAAATATGCTTCTGAATTTTCAACAGTTTGGGGAAAGGGTTCTTTTAGGGTTACGACCAATATGTGCTGCTGATTGGAAGATATCCAGAAACATATGGTATTTAGGCTATGTTTTGGGTTACTGGGTGGACCAAGCCAAAACATGATTACAACACCCAAACGTCAGGCGATCAGGCTTCAATTATTTTTTAAAGGTTGTCGCCGCCCTCGTCGCTACCGTCGGTATCGTCACTGCTGTCAACACTTGCGATCTCGTCAGTGTCAAGTGCAGCAAGGTGGCTATCTTCTACCGTTCGAAAGCGGCGATGTGCAGCTCGCCACTTCGCTGCCGTCACCACGTCCTTGCTCTCGTCGACCTTCCTGTCCAGCTCTGTGATGTTCTTGGAAGGGTGGCTACCAATTCACCCTTTCATCTGCCCCCATATCAACTC
This sequence comes from Nothophytophthora sp. Chile5, assembly GCA_001712635.2. Taxonomy (NCBI): domain Eukaryota; phylum Oomycota; class Peronosporomycetes; order Peronosporales; family Peronosporaceae; genus Nothophytophthora; species Nothophytophthora sp. Chile5. The sequence goes on from MBAC02011777.1 coordinate 13,941, forward strand.
GACAAGAGTGAGGTTGTTGATAGAGAAAGCACAGGAGGAGAAGGCTGCGCTGCCACGCGGCGCAGCAAGCTCGCTTATCTTTTATAAATACATTTTTTTGGACTCCCAACAAATCATACCCTCAACACTTTATACGTCGCACCAATCTTTTCACCCTCAATATGTATACTTGGTGCTGATTTGGTTATAAAGTGAGGTACTTTGTAGTACAGAGTCTGTATTGTACTCAACAACTATGCATCGTAGTTGAAGTGCGTCGCATTGTTGCGTGCTCTACCTTTCGTGCAGCTCAAGATTTTTTCGAGCGCTTTGACTCGCCTGTAGCGTTGCGGAAATAGTCGGCTTTGCAGGCGCGAATTTTCTTGTTCTGGACGTGGGCCTTACACACCTTTAACCCCTCATTCACCGCACACAAATGCTACACAATTTTTTTTGATCACATGTATGCTCGATATACATGCCCGTTTGTGTTCGCCTATCTAAATATTTGTATACTTGGGGGGTAGGTGGAACGTTTTCCTGTTTGAAATCGGTTTTGTATGGAGACATACTTGAGGGCACGTATGCAGGACGGTATTTGATCGGTTTTTGGCCAAAGCGGTCTAAAACATGTTAGCTCAGCACACAAGTGGCTGGCCTTTCTATCAGATGCACATCTAAGATAACAAACATATGGAATCTTCTGCACAAAAGGCAAACGCACACGATCAGCAACTAGCTAAAATCAACAGAAATCGGACATCGCAATCTTTTTGTGGCATGAAATGCCTTTTTATTTTATTTTTTTGACATGCAATCAACTCACGGATGTACACATGCACCTGCTTCCCTCCTACTCTTCGTCTCCCTTCTCCTCTTCAGAACCAGAATGGTTCGTGCGCTTGCGATTTCCACCCGCTCGCCGGTACTGCGTCTTTCCTCCTTGGAACTGGAAGGGGATGTCGTTCCCGCCGTCCTAGTCGTCGTGCCAGACCTGAAAGCACGACTTGGTGGGATGGGTGCCATCCTTTCGGACAATGTTGCATAGGTAGCACCTGCAGTAAACAACACCGCAACGTATCCACACACACATCAATGCGCAATCAGAGTTAGCCAGCCACACAAACAAGTGACAGATCAAAAGGACGAGTAAGACGCACCTGGCCTCGAAATTATCCCCGCGCGAGCAGTTCCTGCAGAACCATTTTGTGTTGAACCCCCGCTTGGGCTGGCCGCTCGCTGTCACTTCGGCCGTCTTCCAGCGGGCGCACACCTTGCACGCTCGCTGGCGCCGTTTGCGCTGTCCGTCTTGCGTCACGTGGAAGTCCGGGCATTCCTCCGGCACGTGGACAGCCGCCCCAGTGTTTGTTTGAGCTGCCGTTGGTGTGCGGCGAGGTGACGGCGTGGGCGGCACCATGTCCTGTTGGTTAGAAATATTCCCACTTGTTAGTCTAATCTACATGGCACCATTCAGAAGATAGGCGGAGGGAATGCAATACCTGTTGGCTGTCGAACTCCTCTCTG
>MBAC02011788.1:0-11725 GCA_001712635.2 Nothophytophthora sp. Chile5
CAGTAGAAGCGCAGCATGCAGCCGCTCGACGAGCACGACGAGTAGTCGACCGGAGTGAACACGGAGGCCGTGGCCTGGGTACCGTCGCCGTATGCGGTCATGCAGTCGTCGTTGGTCAAGACGAGCGTGTCGTCGAGCCAGATCTCGCAGGGACCCACGTGCACCATGCCACGCGAGAAGGTGGCGGTTCCGGTGGTAGGAGGGTCCTTCGCCGTGGCATCCGGGTCGGTGTAGCCGCAGTCAGCGCCGTACAGGTCCGTGTCACTATCCAACAGCGTGCGGATGTCACTGTAGCCATTCGACGACTTGAGCGAAGAGTACAGCGTGGTGAGGCAGTCGCTGTCGTCGCTGCTGCAGCTGTCCCAGTCGCCCGTCCACTGCGGGTCAATTTGCACGATCCACGCAGACGTCTCCGAGTCGACGAACTCCGAGAGCGGGATGTACATGTAGCCGTGAGCGTTCACACGTCCCACGCATGCTACAAGTGCCGCAGCGACGGACAAAAGCGCGTTGCGGGACACCATGACTTCTTAATGGGAGGCAGGGTTTGAGAGGCTGGTGTTGAAGCGACGCCGCAAAATTGGAAATGAGGAGCAAGGACGCGCTGAAAACCTGCGACGCCAGGGCTCGAAGTGCTCCATGGCGCCTCGGCAGAAGACCACCAGTAAATGGCGCGTGTGCATGTAGTAGCCGGCCCACCGAGAATGTAGAGGTTGGCGAGGTATCCGGTGGTTTATTGGATCGGTTGAGAGTGCATTTTTAGCGCTGAAGGTTAGTCGGATCGGTCGAGAATATAATCGGCTCTCTGTCAAAACAGACGGGCACGCTGTTAATTTGGTGGGTCAAGACTCTTGAAGCGTGTAGCGCTCGCCGTCCCTTCACAGACATGAGATAAAGATCACAATGCCATGAATCATAGTCTATGGTCCTCCTGATGGCGGCACGCACGACAGGCAAGTGAAAGGCTTTTACAGATCTGGAAGCAGGGCGGACGCTGCAATTTGCGGTGACACCGGTGCCTGCAGTAGCGTGGGGCTTGCGAAACAACGCGGACCAGCTAGACTTCGAGCAACGTAGAGGCACGACCAGGTTATGCCAATGAGGGATTGCTATTGCACCACCAGATGCTTGCAAAGATCCACGTCAGATCAACCGATACCGGTAGTTTGGTCATTGCATAAAGAGCTGTTCAACTCATTCTGTATTGGTTCCATTTTGACGCTAAACAAATAGTGGTGCACGTGCCTCACAGAAGTACTAGTGCACCTGAACGGCGGACCCCTCCAACCACCAAGTCTCCACGACAGTCTGGCCCTGTGTTTTGCGATGCGGTCGATCGTCAGCCGAGCGCTCACTTGCGCATGCCGCCGCCCATTCCGCCGAAGCCACCGCTCCAGCCGTTGCCTCCCTGCTCTCCACTCCCTTGCGCGTTGCTCGAGTTGTCCACTCCGGAGCTTTCAGTCGTGTCCGAACTTTCCTCAACGCCAGATCCGCCTGTCATCCCAGTACCGCCAGTCATACCTGAACCTTCCGTCGTGCTCGAGGATTCAGTGATCCACGAGTCTCCTCCGGTCGTGGACGACGTCTCAGCAGTCCACGAGCTTCCTCCAGTAGTGGTCGACGCCTCGGTGGTCTCACCCCCGGTGGTCGCAGATGACTCGGTGGTCTCGCCTTCGGTCGTCGCAGAGGACTCGGTGGTCTCACCTCCGGTGGTCGCAGAAAATTCAGTGGCATCCGCGCCAGTTGTGGACGACGACTCCGTCGTGGCTGCGCCTTCGCTCGTCGTGGAAGCTTCTGTCGTAGCGGCTTCGTTGCCTGTGGTTGAAGACTCTGTCGTTCCAGTGGAGGCATCGGTCGTAGTGGACGCATCCGTGGTGGTGGTGGCATCGGTCGTGGCTGACGTGGTCGACGTGGCGGTGGTATCGCCACTGGTGCTTGTGGTTGTCGTCGACGTTGAGGAGCCGTCGCCACTGGCGGGACCCGTGAGCGGCACACAATCCTTGTACACCTGCCACACGATCTCACTGTCGACGCCCTGGAACGCCAGCCAGTAGAAGCGCAGCATGCAGCCGCTCGACGAGCACGACGAGTAGTCGACCGGAGTGAACACGGAGGCCGTGGCCTGGGTGCCGTCGCCATACGCAGTCATGCAATCATCATTACTCAGCACCTTCGTGTCGTCGAGCCAGATCTCGCAGGGACCCACGTGCACCATGCCACGCGAGAAGGTGGCGGTTCCGGTGCTCGGGGGATCTTTCGCCGTGGCGTCCGCGTTAGTGTAGCCGCAGTCGGCGCCGTACAGGTCCGTGTCACTATCCAACAGCGTGCGGATGTCGTCGTAGCCGTTCGACGACTTGAGCGAAGAATACAGCGTGGTGAGGCAGTCGTCGTCGTCGCTGCTGCAGCTGTCCCAGTCGCCCGTCCACTGCGGGTCAATTTGCACGATCCACGAAGAGGTGACCGAGTCCGTGAACTCGGCCAGCGGGATATACATGTAGCCGTGGGCGTTGACATGCTCCACGCCCAGCGCAAGTGCTGCGGCGATGGAAACGAGGAGGGTGCTGGAAACCATGGCGTTCAGAGGAGGCGAGGGCTGCGGAGCTGTGGAGACACACGGCAAATTCCAGAATGAGGAAGGTGCTACCCAAGGAATCGAAGAGGCTGGTGCGGGCTCACTGATCGTCCCCGTGAGCCAGGGGGCCATCGCCACCCTCTGTCGTATCAAGATACTCTGATGCAGTACGTAGAGGAAGGCGATCGGGCAAGAAGACCAGAGAAGGCGGCCCGCCGGCATTTCGATTGAAATCCGTGCAAACTGCTCGAGATTACGTGCATTTTTGGTGCCATGGGATCGATTAAGAGTCTAACCCGATCGGTTGAGAGAGCGCGTGCTATCGGCGGAAACATCCGGGGCCTGTGATCTTTCGACTAACTTGAGCCTTCCGCACCCGACATTGAAGACGTCTGCCGACGGGTTCCGGAGGTTTTCCGGTACATTTATGCATCTGCTGAGACAGGGGGAGGACTGGATCACATCCTGACTGCTGGAACTCGTCATCCACTTGTCGGTGAGACGTCAGTGACGGGGCTTTTACACTGTAAAAGCCATGCATGAGACTTTCGTGGGGCTATTGAAGCCCGCATCACCCCCCAAAATAGATATTTACTCGCTTCCTGGATACCTTTGCCTCGGCACCAGTGTTGCTCCCTTGTTTTTTTTCAGATGCCACTAAGATACCGAATTATTTCTCACTCATACGTTTTCAAAGGTTTAATTAGATACAGACTCTTTGAGAAGTGCTCCAAGATCGCGACCGCACTGCACCATCTGGAAAGCAAGCATGCACGCATGGCACGCGTCGAGCGCACTTGTTCAACCCGGCAACATTTCGCCAAGGTGGACTCGATCGTGCCACGCCTCTCGGCTTCGATTGATTCGAGGCATGAGTTTGCAGCTATCCAACCATCGACCTCTCCCAAACCCGATGAGTCCATGCCTTCCGCAGAGCTGTGTATTATAATGAATAAACCGGATTCTGAAAAGGACAGTTGCGTCGTTGCCAGCCCAGCTAATCAAGACCCGAGCGGAGTTGAATATCGCGGTTACTTGTGGGCGGCAGTTGTTCAGAGCTTGCGTCCCGACCCCGACCCGACGTCCATGAAGACCAGACTCACCGACTGCTCTGGGTAGTCGCACTGCGTCATGAAGGGCAGATGGAAGCACGCGTTCTGCAGCAGCTCCAGAGGACTCAGCCACGCCATGCCGCTACCGTCGTCACTGGAATCAGAACCCAGGTCGTTGCTGCTGCTGTCCACGCTCGAATCATACGACTCACTGTCATATTCTAGGACAACAACCCACTCGCCCTCGCTGCTCGCGTCGCCCGAGCCGTCGGCCATGTACAGGGAGGCCCCCGACTGACTGGCATCAACGCTATCGACGTCGTCCACATCAGACGAGGATTGGCTGTCGATGGATTCGCCCACAGGCGCAAAAATCGCGTAGAACACGTCTTGTACATCGGCAATCACCTGGAACTGGACGAGCAGCCACTCGACCAGGTACTCGCCACTCACACACGTGTCTTCATTGAGCAGGTCGGCTAGCAACTGCCCGTTCGAGAGCAGGATATCGTTCCACACGGGGAACGTCGCGACGTACGCCAAGAGGTCCTGCATGGTCGTGTAGCACACGCCATATGGCGCATAATCGGGGAAGTAGTTTTCAAACTTCTCGAGTGTCCCGGTAGTCGAAATGAAGGGCTCGCCGTTCACAGCGGCACACACGCCACTCTCCGGTACCTCGTAGGCTTTCATGAAGCTCATCTGCTCCGGGTCGTCTTCTTCGGCGCTGTACAGACTGGTGGAAAGCGAGTAGCCGCAGGTCTCTGTCGTGGTCTCGGCGCCACTCTGAGTGGTCTTCGTGGCGCAGATGACGTTGCCCACGAGCTCGGAGAAGGTGGGGATCATTTCCAGGAGGCTGTAGCCGAAGGTAGCATCCATTTCAGCGTAGAATCCGTCGCAGCAGCCACCCGCACGCGCCACAGTGTCGTCGATCAGCGGCAGCAGCACGTTGTTCAGACACGGGATGAGCGTGTCCGTTATCGTTGGGCACAAGTAGTCGCGGAAGAGCTCATTGCTGAACTCCATGTCCACCGGAGTCTGGCCGCTCTCCATGTTCTGGATGCACTGACCCAGCTCCTCCGAGGCCATCGCTGCTGACACCAGCTCAAGCACATCCACGTTGGCGATGCACTGAGACAGCCAGGGTGCGTACATGTCCACGGAGGCCAGCATCATCTTGGCGGGAGTCGTCGACAGCGCCTCGGGGGCGAGATTGGCCAGCTGTGCCATGGACGAAGAGAACTTGCTGTCAGCGTCCGAGAGTGTGGCGCAATTGTCACTGAGCGCTGACACATCGGCCCCAAGCGCGAGCCACAGCACGGAGAGCGCTGCAGTGGTCAGACGGAGGCGATGGAGGCGCATGGGCACGGGAGAGGCTCGAGGGGACTTGGCTCTGGCGATGGAAAATTGGAGAGTGAGCGCTGTCGTCGGCAGGGTGATCAGGAGTCATCTCCACTGGGTGGAGAGTGCGGTTGAAACCACTCCCAACGGTTGGCGTGGCGCTGATGACCTTGGCAAGATATAAGGAGTGCCGCTGTGGTTTTGCCTAAGAATAGATGCTGATCCAACGCAACTCCTTGCTGAGTGTGGTCACACGGTCGATCGCAAACGTACCCACTGCGAATTGAAGGCACACACTGGTGTTGCAGGCAGCTTGCCCACTGAGAACGCCGCAGTTCTTTCGAAACGTCGTCATGAACGCAGATCCAGCCAGCAACAGCAAACCCAGCAGCTAGCCGCCGTCTCACAAGCAAACCTTGCAATGCCGCAACTGCCAATCGTCTCCTGGTTGGAGCATGAAAACGAAACCAAAAGGCAGAATGGGATAAGGGCCTCCTCGTCCCAAACAATTCCAACGATAAGCTTAACGGCACATCGGGAGAGCATTCGGAGGCAAACAATCTCCATAAGGTCCTGACAAATATCCGACAGCCGAGTCGGCCATGAAACGAAATGATGTCACCGAACTGACATCTCATGCTGCACGTTTCACGCGTTTCTTGGTGTGCGGGCTAGGCCACTCCCGCGAACTTCTTGTTGCTTCGGCCTCCCCTTCTAGTTCCTCTTGGGGCTCTCGCAACGCGCTGAGCTCGCTCTCGTTCTCCTCTTCCGGCTCGGCACTGTGTCTCTTCTCGCCTTGTCCACACCATCGGGAATTTTCCCTGGACACCTTCGATCTGTGCTGCTGCTGCTCATCGTGCGTCACTTGGAGCCACACGTGCTCACACACCTGCGCCGCCGTTGGCCTCTCGATGGGGTCGATCCGAAGCATCCAAGCTAGCAGATCTTGTAGTTTACGCGGCACGTAGCTCTTTAGACCCCAAGCCTGCAACAGCTCGTCCACTCCGCCTTCAGGCTTCGCCACGACGCGGAAACGGGCGTCACTCTCACTTGCGCTCTCAAACGGAGGGATGCCCGTGACCATGATGAACAGCAATACGCCCAGAGACCACACGTCCGCTTGGAGGCCGTTGTAGCACCGAGGCTCGTCTCTGGTATCTTGTCCTCCGTTATCTTTCTCTTCGGCACCATAGCAATGCCGTGTAACGACCTCCGGTGCCATGTAGAACGATTTGCCGACACGTGCGCCAGAGCAGCGCGAACCAGAGGTTCTCGCCAGTCCAAAGTCCGCGAGGCGACAGCGACGTGACGTGTCCAGCAGCACGTTCTCCAGGGACAAGTCGCGGTGCGCGATGTCTCGAGCGTGGAGGAAGCGCACAGCACGAGCGATCTGCTCGAAGCACGAGCGGGCGGTCTCCAGCGGAAGTCCACGAGGGCTCCCACCTGCGTTGCTGCTTGCTTGAGCCGTCACATGGGCGTACAACTCGCCATACGGACAGTAGTCAAACACAAGACACCGCGTGTTGGTGCGTTCATCCACAAAGTCCTGATGCAGCATCAGCAAATGCTGACTATCATGACTCATAGTCGAATCCATATCAGCATTGCCGTCGTCCCTCCACCGAGGACTCACACTCCAGCTGTCAGCTTCCACCTCGTCCTGCGCAGCTTCCTCAACTTCTTGGTGGTCAATCTGGTTGTTGGGGTTGTTCTTGCTGCTACCGTGAGGCCCAGACGACCTGGAGAAGATCAGATTCCTGCCCAGTCTGCGCAAAATCTGCAGCTCCGTGAAGCCGTTTTCCTGGACGGACGGACCTGTCACGGCTCGACGAGCGCGCATATGCGCCAGGCTCATCATCTTGAGCGCGTAATACCTGCCCGAAGCACGATGCCGTACGAGCGCCACTCGCCCGTAGATGGCGCTGTGCAGCGGACGCACCAGGCAGAACGCATCCATCGCAGCAGTCGCTCAGTGTGGCTCAAAAGCAGGAAGCGGGGAGGCAGTTTGGGTTGTGAAGGAGGTCTTCCCGAAGACTGCATGCAGCTATCAATATCCAAGAGCAGCGGGCCTATAAATATACCAGGAGAAACGTGGGAAAACTAAAACAAATTCCTTGACCTCGTGAATCTGGACAGCGCGCGCTTCAAGGCCAAGTTCAGCAAACAGACGGCCGATGTGCGCCACAAAAGCAGCACCTTTCAAGCTCGACCGCGACAGTCAACCAGATACGGAGTGCTGGCGCTAAGTCGTTCTGAAACGCCCGTCAAGGGAGGACACATGGGTCATTGAAGCCTCTAGTTCCGATGTTTAGTGTCTTAACCTCTTCCAAGCGATTCCTCCCTCAACAAGCAAAATGCAATCGCGTGCCCACAGCACAAACACGACAAGCTGCGCTTCCTACCACACCACCAAGCGCACCAGTCGGCTCTCCTGTCCGGGCGTCTGGCGCCGCGCGACCATCTTGATCGTCTCGCTGTACAGACACGTCAGGACGCCAGTGCCGCACCCAATGACCCACGGCACGTAGTCGGCCGAGGCCGTGCCAAACACGGACTGGACTCCAGGTACGTAGACGACGATCACGACGATCAGGAGCTCGATGACTGCGCCGTAGATGGTCACGGAGTTCGTGAACACGCTGTGCTTGGTGACCGACGTGCGGCGGGTCTTGCACATCCAAATGTGGAAGAACTGGCACACGACCAGCGCAATGTACCACGACCCGCACGCCTCCGCGAGAATGTCCGTCTGCTCGGCCGCCTCAAAGCACTCGCCCTCGGCGTTGCAGAACGTCTCGGCGTCGGTGTTCCAGAAATCATCGGAGCTCAAGAACAGGTCGGAGAATGACACACCGTGGCGCCAGAACACGGCGCCGTACGCGAGCATGCAGCCTCCGGCGTTCACCATGCCGGCAATGATGTACGCGTAAATGAGCAGTGACTTGGACATGAGCCGGTCCTTGTTCAGGTCGCGAGGCGGCCGCTGCATGATGTCGTTCTCGGCCGGCTCGTAGGCGAGTGAGATGGCCGGACCGAGCTCTGTGCCGAGATCGATGCTCAGAATCTGCAGCGAGGTCATCCCTGCGGGCATGCCCAGCGCCAAGTTGAGCGCGACGGGCAAGATCTCGGGCCACAGGTGTGTCAGCGTGTACGCAATCGTCTTCTTCAGATTGTCAAAGATGATGCGGCCCTGCTCAATGCCCCGCACGATGGACGAGAAATTGTCGTCCATCAGGATGATATCGGCCGCTTGACGGGCCACATCGCTGCCGTTCAGACCCATGGCGACGCCCACATCCGCCTGCTTGAGCGCAGGCGCGTCGTTCACGCCGTCGCCCGTCACGCCGACGCACTCGCCCAGTTCCTGGCTGGCGCGAACGATCTGCAGTTTGTGCTCCGGGGTCGTGCGAGCGAAAACCACGGCCTCAAGTCCCAAGATGGCCTTCAGCTGCTCGTCCGTCAGGTGGTCGATCACTCCGCCATGCACCACGGCAGCGTTGTGCTTGCCCAAAGAAGCCGCAAGGCTCGACCCAACGCTCGGCGACGGCGTCAACAGCTCCAGCACATCGTCGTTCTTGCCGAGCAGGCCAATCTCCGTCGCGATCGAACGTCCAGTCAGCGGGTGGTCCCCGGTGACCATGAACACCTTCACGCCAGCTTCCTTGCACTTGACAATCGCCTGCGGAACGTCATCACGCGGAGGGTCCATGATTGCCACCAAGCCAACAAAGCACAGATTCTCAACGGGAAAGTTGCTTTCCTCAGTCGAGAACACAGTGGATTCTGGGGCCGAGAAGCGCCGAGTCGCCAACGCGAGCACCCGGCGGCCATTGCTGCCGAATAGCTCGTATGCCTCCGTGAATTCGCGCATGAGCTCATCAGTCATCGGGACTTCCTCGCCAAAAGGCGCCAAGAACGTAGAACAGCGCTTCGCAATCACCTCCGGCGCCCCCTTCATGAACACGTCAAAGCTGTCGCGCGAGGCTTTCGCACCCGGCGCCGGCACAACCACGAGCTGCCACTTGTTGGTCGAGTTGAACGGGATCTCGAACACGAGCGGGTACTCTTCGCGCGCAACGTCCGACGAATAATGGAAGTCTGCAAAGCGCAGCAGCGAGATATCGGACGGGTTGCCCGTGTACTGCCGCTTGCCAACGAATCGGCGGCGCTCCCGCAATGATCTGCTGCTGGTAGTGCGACCAACCTCCGTGTCGTTATCCCTCGTGCCGCCCACTGGAGCTAATACCACACTGGCTGCTGGCACCTCACCTCCCGGGTGCGTGCGATCGGGAGCTGCGCGGTTGCAGAGCGCTGCGCCCCGAAAGAGCACAGCCTTCGGCGTGTTTCCGGCCAAGTAGTCCGTCTTGTCGTCGAGTTCAACCGCGAGGTGCTCGTCCGACGGCTGGGCGGCGTACTCTCGTCCCGCCCAGGTATCCGTCACTGTCATGACGTTCTTGGTGAGTGTCCCCGTCTTGTCGGTCGCGATCAGCGAAATGGAGCCCATCGTCTCGACGCAGTCCAGGCGCTTGACGAAGATGTTTCGCTCGGCCATGCGACTGGCCGTGATGGTGAGCAAGGACGTGACGGATGCCGGCAGGCCCTGCGGGACATTCGCGACGATGATGACCAGGAAGCCGTTAACGAACGTCGTGATGACGTCCTTGCCTCGCATGCGAATGACTCCGATCGCGAAGAGAGCGCCACCCATAAGCACGGCGAGAATGCTCACAAACCGAACGAACGCCTTCACCTCGCGTTGCATGTTTGTCTCACGCTGGGTCGTCGACGTCGCGAGCGTGGCGATGCGTCCGATGACCGTCCGATCGCCAATGGACAACACCAAGCCGAGCGCATCGCCGTCAAAGCAAAGAGAGCCGTTGAACGCGACATTCTTGCACTCGAGAGGCGCGACCGAGTCGTCTTGAGCGTCCGAGACCATGGTGATTAGCTCCGACTCGCCCGTGAGCGACGAGTTCTCCACCTTGAGGTTGTTGCACAGCAACACGCGCAGATCCGCGGGCACCTTGTGGCCGTTGCGCACCCAGACCAGGTCGCCGACCACGAGCTCTTCGGCGGGGATGGTCTGACTCACGCCGTCACGAACGGCCGAGCACTGGAGCGGCAGCATGTTCTTGAACGAGTCCATGACCTTGCTCGTGGATCGCGCCTGGAAGAACGTGATGGTGCACGTGGCGATGACGATAGCGAAGAGCACGAGCGACAGGTACAGGTTCAGCATCACGGACGTGTCGAAGAAGAACGAGATGAGACTCAGCAGGCCGGCGACGCTCAGCAGGATCATGAACATGTCGAGGAACTGCTGCAGGAACAGAATGTAGTTGGGGACGCGCTTGGGCGGCGTCAGGCGGTTGAATCCGGACACTTGGCGCGCGTTCTCGACCTCTGAAGGCGACAGACCCATGCTTTGCTCGAGATTCTCCACCGAGATGCGGCTGAGCGGCATACGAGTCGCCAGCTCGTCGACGTCAACGTACGCTTGCCAGTAACGGCCGTCGCCGTTGTCGTTGGCTTCAGCCACCGGCCCCTTCCCGGGGGTCAGCGGCATGGCCACGAACTGGGTGTGCGACGGGTCCTTCATAGCCAATAGCAGCACTTGTCGGAGAGCAGGAGAGGGCTTGGAGAGGGGTGGAGACTCTGGAACTTAGTTGCTTTGCGCTGGAGGTGGGGCTTGTTGGTCAGGCCGCCGCAAATCGGGAAATGAGCTGTGGAAAGCGGCAGTCTGCGGCTCGCGCAGAGCGGCGCGCTTAGCGCTCAGCGCAGGTTGAGTGGACGCTGAAGAAGCAGGAGGAGCGGCCTCTGGGCCCTGGGCGAGAACGCAAGAGAGATGGGGGAGACGCAATGGAGAAACGACGCCTCGGTCGTACGGCGCTGTCCAGATCTCTTGGCGTGAGTATGGAGCTCGCCGTACGCGTACGACATCGCATTATATCCAGAAACCACTGACCGGACATCTCCCACCTGTGCGGGTGGTTTTCCCTTCCCAATATGCCGTTGTGGGAGTATGGCTCGCGGGTGGTTTTCCCCGCCCCGCCGCCCGACAGGGCTCTGGGTCTCTGGATGTCTCTCTGCGGCTTGAAAGCGGGGAAGCGGGAGTGTGAGGAACCGGGTTGTCGGCACGCTTGCTCGGTGGTGCTCCGTGCTTGGGCTAGTCGTGGGAGGAGCTCTCGCGGCACGGAGCGCGAGCGAAGATGCCGCCGAGGCGCGGCGCATCTCATTCGCGAATGGCTCCAATTATTAAAAGTGCGGTAGTGTTCAAAGGAGATTTGGGTTTTTGGTTTGCTGGGGATCGACGGGGCAATTTGGCACTCGAGTGTGTCACCCCTCCCAGCGTCGGCGGGAGGAGGGATGACACGGCCGTGAGTGGGCTCGAGATTCAGGTGGGAGGCGTTACCGAATCGTCTGCGGTAAGGGATGGGCGAGGTTCTTGATGCGGGTAGGGTACCATCATTGGGTGATATTACCGGTAGAGGGAAGAAGTCAATACCGGTATTAGTGTTGAGATTTCACATTTACAAAACAGTGAAAATTGTTTAAAACAATTAACACCAAAATTTCAAACTGTTTTAAGCAGTGTGAAAACTCGTAAACTTCAAACGCAAAGAGAAAACGAAATATATCGCAAGAACTGCAGCAGAGAGGCAGCGCCCGAGCTCATGCTTGCATGTATGGTGCCGGCAACACTGGCCAGGCTGGGCACAGATTGGTCTTGACAACGTAGTCGGCGACAAGGGCGGTGGTG
>MBAC02011804.1:0-21282 GCA_001712635.2 Nothophytophthora sp. Chile5
GGATACCCAGCGTCTCGCTCAACTCTTCGAGAGACGGAGGCTCCAATGCCTTCAAGTTGGCACGCATCTGGCGCTTCAGCTCCACTTCATCGAGCGGGAACAGCCGTTCCTCCAGCTCTTTGTCGTATAATTCTTCCTCTACTTCAACATCCGGGTTCAGCGTTCCTCCTTCCTCTAGAGTGTCCAACTCGGCCGTAGAGAACAGGACCGAGTGACGTGGAGCAGTAGCGGGACTCGAAGCAGGGTCCTCCACCACCGTCTCCTCCTTAGGGGAACGTCCCGACAGACCTTCCGACAGGACGGCGTTCTCGCGTTCCAGGCTCACCGTGCTCGGTCCTTTGCTCCCGACGAGCAGCGGTAGAGGCGTCTCCTTCATCACGGCGACCTCGGTTTTGCGTTCTCCCGTTCCCGCCGCGGCGTCGCCCACCTTCGGGGACGCTCGGCCAGCACGCAGCCCTGCTCCGTCGCGGATCGGGACTTCGCTCGACCGATCCTCGTCGGACTCCGAATCCTCGGGTCCTTCTTCACTTATCACAATTTCATTCACAGTTTCACTTTCACTAGTGTCGCGCGGCAACTCCACTGCCGCCACGACACCACAGTCCAGCACTCTGACCGACGGTTCCACCGTCGTCACAGCGTCCGCTTCAACACGTTCTTTCACATCCGCAGCGTTCCCCGAGTACACCGTTCGCTCGGTTCTCTCTATTGTTTCTCTCGGAACGCTGCTTGTACCGCCAGGTAGACAAGAGGAATGAGCGGCACTTCCTTCCCCTCCCTCCTGCCTCCATCACGTCTGAGCAGGTGGCAACGCCTGTATCGCTGGCGTTCCACCTTGCGCATTCGCAGTCCCGGCGGCCATCATGTCTCTGAAGGCAGAACCCATGGGGCACTGCGTCACCGTGTGACCAGGTTGGTTGCAGAGGTAGCAGGCACGGTTGTTGAGGCGATTCCCGCCGTTCCCGCCATTCCCACCGTTCCCGTATTGAGGGGTCTCGGCAGGAGGCACTCGACTTCGTAGTGCCCGTACGTGTTGCAACGCCGGCAAGTAGCGCGTTGCCGCGGACACGTAGCGCGACTGCATCCGAGGTAGTGGCAACGGCCACAAATCACTTCGCCGCTTTGGGAACGCTGATCGGGTCCCATTCGAATGCCTCGGAACGGCTGTCCGGGCACTTCAACTTGAACGGGAACGATGGCTTCCTGGGTTGGGGCCATAGTGATTGCGTTCACAGTCGGCGCCGCGTGCCGCGGAGAACGGGGACGGCTCGCGGTCTGCTGCTGCTGGAGTTGCTGTTGCTGCAGCTGCTGCGTCTGTAGCAGGATGTTCATCTGCTTCATCATCCCGTTCATCTGGGTCTGCAGGCCGTTCCCGGATTCCGAGCGTGCCGTTCCCGAATCCTCGACGTCGTCTTCGATGGGTAGGCGCATTTTCTTCATGAGCAGCCACTCGCACGCTTCTGCAATGCTTCCCGCGGCACTGTTGTCGAGCATGGAACGCAGTCGAGCGTTCCCCAGACCGTCCAAGAAGTACTGGTAACGCATCTTGGGGTCCAGATAGCTCATCGAGTCGCAAATGTCCGAGATGCGATCGCTCCACTCCTCCACGGACTCGCCCTTGGAACGCTTGGCGGTCCGCAGCCGTTCTATCAGCTGCTCTGGCGTCAGACTGATAAACGGTTGTAGAAGCGGGCGTGCAGCGTCGCGAAGTCGCTGATGCTCGAATTGTTCCACCAGGACTCGCCCGTCTTCCCTCGGAGACGCTGCTGGAACGCCAAGAGCCGCATCTGGTCCGTCAGGCCACGCGTGTTCGCCTCGAACGTCTCCCAGAACGTCTTGGCCTTCCCCGGAGTGGACGCGTCGGATTGGAACGGTCCGATCATCTTCAGCGCGTTCCACTCCGCGGAGGATAGTCCTCGGGACGGAGCACCAGCGACCGCCCTCGAGAACGCCAGCTGCGTTCCGGGCACGTCTGCCGTGTACTGCCAACCATAAGGAACTTGCTGCACTCCTTGGTGGGTCACCGCGGCTCCGAAGCCACTTGGCACGCCGGTGGGAGCCGACTGAACGCCGTTGTATCCGGGCACCGTTCCACCAGACACAGGCGTGCCGCCAGGGTATCCGGGCACGCTCGCACCGAAAGCGTAGGGAGTCCCGTAATTGGCCGGTGCCGTCCCACCAAGAGTAAGACGGGGGTCGATGGTCGCAGGAGCCTGCCCAATAGGCGCTAGCGGGACTCCGAAGTTCACCTGCGTCTGCCCAGCTGCCGGAGGCGGCACAGCATACGTCGCCACAGGACGCCCACTCGGCTGAGAGGAGACCCCCATCTGGGTCTGCACCGCTCCAGCTGGAGCCGTCCCTCTTACAGGGTTTCCGACCGTTCCCTGTCCCGGCGCAGGAACGTTACAGTCGACCTGCGTTCCTCCTACCGCCTGGGGAGGCTGGTAGGGCACGTTCCCTGGCTGAACCGTCGGTGAAGCTGCCAGCGTTCCCGGTGTACCATAGCCAGCGGCCATACCTTGCAATGGCTGAGCTCCCGGCGTGATCGCGTACGGAGCCGCGGAGCCGCGAAGCTCGCAGGCTGCGGAGTCGAGGACGGCGGAGGCATCGTTCCTCCCATCCACGGACGACGGAGGTGGCTGGGGGTCTGTCCTGCGAAGCCGTAGAACCCCGTCGGATGCGTTCCGCTAGCGCTGGAGGGCGGAGCGTAGCCAGCGTACTGGGCACCACCGACCGACACTGAAGGAGTCGAATACGCCGCACGCCACCCTCCAGGATACCAAGGCGTCCCCCCAGCCGGGGTCGCCGGGCCAGCGGGAACGCTAGGCGGGACCGGAGCCACGGTCCCAGCCACTGTTCCTACCATAGGCCCAGCCAGCGTTCCGGCCGGCGGCCCAAACAGCGTTCCCTGAACCGAAGAGATCGCAGCGCCGACGTTCTCGGGTTGAGCTAGGCCCTCGATGGCTCCCACGGTTTGTTCAGGGTTGAACATCGTGAAGGCCGCAGCCGTTGGGGGAGGAGCCTCAGCGCTGGCCGCGGAACGCAGGCTCTCCGGAGTCAGCCTGCCAGCTAACGCGTTCAGCTCCTCGAGACGGCTCATACTCTCGAGTCCGGAAGGGAGCGAGGGACACCCAGCCAAGGCACCGCTTACCGCCGTTCCGCTCGGGACGCCTCCCGCAGCGTTCCCGCTCTCATGTTCTGGGAAGAGAACTCCGACGTCCTGGACGCCGCGGTCAGACCCTCCCCTTCCAGGAACGCTCTGGTCGGACGGTCGTCCGCGTTCCTCGTCGCCGACGCTCCGCGCGTGGCCATCTCCACTCGTAGCACTCAGGTGCTCCATCTCCACAGTCCAGTTGGCGCCCAGGGCGACCGTTCTCGCTGCACTTCTTTCTCTCTCTCTCTCTCTCTCTCAGGCTCCAGGCGTCTCCGACGACGCTGAAGGGTTGCTCGGAACGCTCTGCGGCCTCGGTTACAAGCGCACCTCGCGCGAACCTCTCCGCGGTCGTATAACGCGACGACCTGAGCACGTTCCCAGTCGCTCTCAGCGACGGTCGGCCTGGACCCTTGAACTCGAGCGGCCTCTTGCCACGGTCACCAAGACCGTTCCGCAGTCGTCTCCGCCGACGACTATCACCACACTCGCGTCGCACCGCGCGACGTCTGGCCCAAACGCTCCTCCGCGCGGCCACTTCACCCGGTCACTCCGACCGATCCTCAGTCGTCTCCTCCGACGACTTGTACCTCTCTCGCGTCGCACTTCGCGACGGACGGCTTGGACGCTCCTCCGCGTCGCCGTTCCCACAGCTAAAAAGCGTCCCGCAGTCGCCGCGGACGTTCCAAGCGTTCCTCTAACGCCGCTTCACGCGACGGACGGCTCTGGCGCTCCTCCGCGCAGCCGTTCCCCAGTCGATGAGCGTTCCGCAGTCGCCACGGAACTCACCGACGAACCTCTTCGCCTTCACACTCTTGCGCTTGCCCTCTGCACTATCTCCCAAGCGGAGATACCCTGCTTCTCCACCACTTGTCGCGAGTACTCCAGGACCTTAGGGTATCCCGGCTTGCTGAAGATAGTGCTAGGACGTAGTGCAGTGACAGGCAGACCAATTAAGAAAGAAATCTCACGTTGACCTTGTTAGCTTTGAGGTAAAAACCACGACTGAACTAATATGTAAACCTTGCTCTTCCACGGCCGTCTTCCCTGCATGACCGGCGCGTGTCGCCGTCGACTTGGTACCTCCGCGTTCCCTCCAGGAACGTCCCACCTGTGCTGGAACGGTCCAGCGAACCGTTCCCCTTGATAGCGTGACCGTCCTTCCCGTTGTAGGAACGTTCCCCGCGAACCGTCCGGCCAATAGCGTGACCGTCCCCCGTCCTATGGGACGGTCCACCGAACCGTTCCCGTCGAGGCGGGAGGACCACTGTAACGTCCCCCAGTAAGGCGTCCCTGGTCCAGGCGGCGGGCACGGGACTCGGAGTCCTGTAGATCCCGTGTCTGACGCGACACGGGACACTTTTCCACAAACCCATGGATCGGACCCAGCCATATACGGTATTCATGCTGTCGGGTCAGCAGCGGAGGGCGTTGCTCGTCCGCACAAAAACTCGCATCAAGCACATATATCCATCAAGACTGCACGAAGTGCGTACACACAAATAGGGGTTGCGACGAGTATTGAAGCAATTCATTGATCTTGAATACTCCAGCGTGTCTAATCTCGATGCATCTACATTGTTTATCTCGAAACATGCAGAACTCGAACCATCCATCGAGATCGCTTTCTCGACGGCAGCAGTGCTTCGTGAACTCTATAGACGAGTTAGTACCACAGCGCCTTGTTCCAGAAGAGACTCTTCTCGTTCGCCAGGTCGTCCTCAGCCAGAGTGAACGTGTCGTTGAACACGATCTGCGTGCCGGGACCCGACTCGTTGCCGTACTGGGGCCAGTACAGCTTGTCGTCGGCCCACATGGTGTTCGGGTCGCCCGTGAGGACGAAGGACATGAGGTACTTCTGCATCATGACGGCAATCGTCGCGTTCACCGACGACGAGCCGCCTCCCATCCCCATGCCGCCAGTGGAGCTCCCATCCATCGTGCCCGTGCTGCTCGTCTCACCCACCGAATCGCCCGAAGTTGACGATGACGTAGCAGTTGTGGTCGAGGTCGTGTAGTCATCAGCTGAGCTGCTACCCGACGAGGTCGAGAGGGTGTATGTGCTGTACCAGTAGTAGCTCTGGTCGGTGCCGTGGGTGGCCGAGTCCAGCGCCACCTCGGCGTTCCAGGTCGAGTTCTTCAGAGCGTTCGTCAACGCCAGGTTCTTGCCAGTCAAATCGAACGACTGTTTCATGTCGGCAAAACGGAGACCAGCACTCTCGTAGTCGGCCTCAGGGTACAGCTCCAGCAGCTCGTCGACCATGTCGTCCGAGATCGACGGGAAGAAGATGCGAAGGTACGTGGACACATCTTCCTGGGTGTCGACTCCAGAGTACGCCTGGCTGTTGGCTTCGTGCTGTTCGTGGGAGATCACACACGGGCCTGAGAAGTTGAAGTGGCCCTGGTACAGCTCGGCCTCGTACGTGTCGGGGATGATGAAGCCGTCGACGCGAGGCTGCATCTGGTACGTGTACTCGGACACGGCGTCATCCGATGCGTCCATGAGTGTGTCAAAGTCCACTTCCCGCATACAGTCCAAGTGGCCACCGTCACAACCGACAGCAGAGGAGACATTCTGCCAGAACTGTTCCCCGTGGTGGTGGCCGGCGCCCGGCACGTATCCCGGAGACATGACGTAGGCCTGGTTGAACAGCTGAGGTGCATTGCCACCGAAGCGCGTCATTTGGAACAGGACCTGGGAACCACCAGCTGAGAAACCGACGGCGGTCACATCGTCTGGGTTGCCACCCCAGTTGCTGATGTACTTCTGGACCCACTCGAAGGCGTGGGTAGCATCCCAGACACAGAGGTTTCCAGTGCCGCCCTCGTGCTGGTACGTTGGCCCAGTGGCAAGACCAGTGAGTCCAAGACGGTAGTTGTAGGCCACGAACACGAAGTCTTGGCTCAGATCGAAGAGTCCTTCGGGGGTGTTCTCGTTCTTGGAGCCGCCCGTGAAGCCACCGCCGTAGGTCCAGACCATCACGGGCAGATTGCGGCCGGCAGCGTCGGCAGGAGCCCAGACATCCAGGTACAGACAGTCCTCCGAGGAAGAGCAGTCGACGTCGGCATCGGCGAGATTGGTGCCCGTGTTGACGTCGGTCTCAACCGGAGGCCACTCTGGCGCGGCGAAACGCAGGTCGCCCGTGGGGACTGCAGCGAAGCGGATGTTCTGGTACTTGTAGTAGCCGACGGTGGTGTTACCGCCGACAGCACGGACGGTGGTGTAGTCGAGCTGCACCTCGGGCATGGAAGAGCTGCTGCCAGCGAAGACGGGGGCGACGGCCACAGCGGCCGCCATGAGAAGGGCGTAGACGCGCATAGTAGGACTTGGCTAGTGCTGGTTTGGTATGCGCTTGTCCGCGGGAAGGCAAATGAGAAACTGAGAGCTGGAAACTGGTCGACTTCAGCACTATGAAGCCATGACTTCATGCAGCAGCAGGGAGAAACACACGGAGTTCGGTGTGTCGGATACGAGCATCGCAGGATGGTGAAGAGGCGGGCTATTGCGCGTGTGACACAGTAACACATGTAGAATTACATAAAAGTTTACACTGGCGGCTGATTTTGTTAAGCAGACTGGATTTCAGTATTTGAATACTTCCGTAAATACGGAAAGTTTTCTGTATCAAGAGGTTACGGCTGTCGCAAAGTTTCGGTAACATGCATGATCAGCGACAAATTGTTACACGAGCACACGTTATCTGAGGTGACTCGCCTTTGTTTATCGCAGTTGATCAACAAGCTGGTAAACATGCGGTCGATTTATAATGCGGTCGATTTACACTCAAATGATTATGAGAATCTCCTCGTTTGAGATTTGGAGAAGCCAACTCTATCCTTTCCTCTCCAGAGCTTCTGAATCCGATGCGAAACGGAACCCACGCGCCAGGAAATCAAGCCGTGGCTTTTCGCGTTCCTTTGTGCTGATCAACTGGTCGTGGTGCTCGGTGCAGTGCTCGCTCACCCCAAGTGAGCGATTAATAATAGTAGGGGCGGGCTCACTGCGACACAACCGAGTGCCGTTCCTGATTCAGGTCGAGCGAGTGAAAGAGAGTCGGAGGATTAGAGGGGAATCGCAGCAGACTGCTTGCACGTGCGCCGCACTATCCATCGTGCAAGTCCGAGAGGCGTGGCGGCCAATTCACACTCTCGCTTCGTCTCTGTTCTCATTGGCAGGACAACCTGGATACTGGTGAGCGATGCTGGGGCGACTGATGGGGTTACCGAATGTCTGGTTAGCACAAAGCAGATTATTTGGGAAGGGAACACTGGCAGTCGCATATCCTGCGGATCCCAAACGCAATGCTTTACTCACGTCCAGCGAACAACTCGTGGCCGTGGCACATGTCGTGTAACATAAACCAGGGTGCTCCTGTCCATTTCGCCGTGTTCATCAACTCGCTCGAAAGTGATGAACGCTTTCAACTTGAAGTTCGTCTCCTCGTGACGAACAATTCCCAATTTCCAGTTGAGCGATTGTTTCGGCACGACATATGATTATTTCAGCAGCTCGTCCGCATCTGCATCGACAGGCATCCCGAACGCACTGCTGTCCGAAAAGGCATTGCCACAATGGATATCCGGATATCGACTGTGAGGGGTGAGGTGGGGCTCTCGACTAGGTCCAGGCATTTTGCAAGCACCAGAGTCTCCGGCATTATCGGCAACCTTCAGCCAGCTTGGAGGAACTAAAGTTACTGTAGCATGCTGCTACTAGCAACAACATCGCGGGCATTTTTTTTACGGATGTATTGACCATGGAGTAGGTTTGCAGTTAATGCTATCGTTACACGCGATCGCTCCTCTCCAATTCATACCAGGCCGTTTTAGCACCGCCATGCCCTGTTCCAGACGAGACTCTTCTTGTTGTCCGCCAGGCCGCCCTCCAACGCGCCATTAAACACGATCAACATGCTGGGGTGCGACTCGTTGCCATACGCGACCAGTAACAGCATGTCGTCGGCTACGTGGCAGTGGAGTTCACGACCAATGTGCAGTGGGAGATAGTTGTATAAGCGTTGGCCTCTCCTTGCCACAATGGCCTCCACACCTAGCTGGCAATTGGTGCTTCGGGTTGCAGTGGGTTGCCGTGCAAGTGCTGTTTTCACATGAGTGACGACCAGTCGAGCGCGATCTTCCGCAATCCTCATCCAGCATTTGAAATGTGAGCGTTAACAATCTCTCTCTGGATCTCTGCATTATCCGTCGAGAAGGGGCGAGTGTCCAGCGCCAGACGTCGCAGTGTTTTCTCGTTGTGATCACCATTGATGAGCGGTAACAGCCCCTGCTAGACGGACATTCACACCGCGAGCCTCCAATGATTTTCGCTGGTAGGATATCGGGTTGTGCACGTAGCACTCTAATATCATTCGACTCCACCGATACACATACTTCTAGAGACCATGCTGCCGTGTCCCACCCAGCATCTCTTTCCGATGGACGTCAGAACGACGCTGAAGTCCTCGTGGACATCCCGCTTTCCCGGGCGTAATCTTGAAGTTACAAAACCAAGGCATGGTTACTCCTCAATATTATCGATATCAACGCTGGCAATGTCGCCGTCTTGCACTCCAGGGCTCGTCCAAGAACAGCGCTACGCTCATCATCAGATGCGATGTGACGAAAGTGGGAGTGCTGCAGCAGTTTGGGCCGGCCCGGGCGAGCTGCTAGGAATAAACTGGTGCGTATAAGCCTTACTGAAGCTGTTCTGGGGCCAAATGCACATCGCCAGGTGAGCCAAAACAATGAGTTTGACATGTTTTTTCATCATATATGCTGATATGCCGCTATCTTCCCTCTGCATGACTCGTGCTCTTCTGATGGTATTGTTGTCTAAAACCCGCAATTTGTCGAAATGGAGCGGCTCGTCATGGCGAACTGAACCGCTTACTCTTCAGCGTGGAGGACATTTTTTCCTGAGGGTATTCCGAACAAGGCATCACGGCGACATCAAGATCGGCGGACTTGTTGCTCGATACCTGCCTGCCTTCATGGTGATGCATACGGCTGCTATTGATCAAATAACCTATAGCATTCCCCCAACTGCCAAGCATGGCGACATATTTGGACGGCGACGTCGGTTGGATTGACGAACCGACGCCTGAAACGCGAGTCCCCGCCGGTCTGAGAGCATAGCAAACACGGAGGCAGGAGCAATGGATCGAGCAAGCTTGGTTCGTCGTCGGCAGCAGATCCGAGAGAAGGAGAACGCGGCAGTGACGTCGAATACGCTACCGCAGTCAGCGTCGAAGAAGGTCGTGACGAAGCGGAAGAAGAAGGAGGGCGGCAGTCGCAGTAGTGCTAGCAACGGATCGCAAAGCGACACCCCCTCACTCACGCAGACATCAAGTGCCTCGCAGAAGGAAAATGCTGGAGCTGCAATCGCAGAATTACCGCCGCCACCTCCAACGAAACCGAGAGAACCTTCGCAGCCCACCAAGCGATCAAAAGCAGGCAGTACCGCCTATAGTGCCGAGGCAAATGCAGGGCTGGTCATACGTCAGATCCTGCAACGCTCGCAATTCGGAGACGTAAAGGAATACCTTCAGTCGGCCACCAAAAGCGAGTTGTTCCAGCAGGCGCTCATCATCGCCAAGAGCGCTCAGGAGGTGGGGAACTCTGTGGTCAAGAGAATTGAGTTTCTCTATCGTCCATGTGGGGTTGTAAGCTTCGCTTATCTGATTTTATCGACGGTATTTTGGTTTCCAGATGAAGAAGAAGTATGCCGAGATAACAGAAGCAGTGGACGCGGAACTCGCTCAACAGCAGGCGAAACATCGAGCAACCACGGGCGATTTGGTTGAAAAGGAGCGGAACTGCGAAGAGCTTGAGGTGACGTGGCAGCTTTCAATTGAACCAAGAGAGAATGCTAAACGGAGTAATTCTGATGGTTTCTATCGTGTAGACGCAAAACAACGAGCTGCTCGGTCGCTTGAAACTGGCTCAGGACGAATACCAGTCGCTAATCACTTGGATCCGGTGAGATTACACAATGCAACGGAATTGCTATGATGCTGCCCCTAACGATCGTTCCCTCTCCATTTCCCTGCGCTTGATAGCGAGCACGAAGACAAGCTTAAGGCACTCGAGCAGACAAAGCACGACCAAGCGCAGTTGATCGGGGAAATGGTAGAGACCCGGCGTCAGCGAGAGGAGCAGCTACGCTCGACGATGGAGGAGCGGGAGCAAGCCTTGCACTATGCGGAGAAGATGCAAGCTCATGTACATCATCGCTCTTTCCACTTCAATGAGGGAAACTGGAATGATTTGAGCTCATCTTGCCGCTATTTATTGATGGTGCTGCTTTGCATTGCAGAATTCCGAGTTGCAGACTCGATTGGTGCGTGGCGAATCGATCGCATTCGAGGAAGGAGCAGGAGTGCGTGTGTAATTGGACTCTTCTGTTTCTCTTTTGTGAGCAGGAAGTGCTGCAATTTGACTCAGAACGACTTCAAAAGGAGCTGAAGGAAGAACGAGCGTCAAGCACGGGTTTGTCCTCGGATCTCCAGCAAAAAGCCCAAGCGTACGTCTGCGAACTCTCAATTGTTCAGCTACGTGGAAATCCGAAATACCACTAATTCAAGCGGTTTCCATCCGCTGCAAAGGACGGAGCAACTGTCCAGCGAGATGGAAGACGCTCGAAATCAAATCTTGACCTTGCAAGGACAAGTTCAGGTGTGTTCATGCTGCAGGTACCTAAGGGAAAGCATGGCTGTAACCGAGCTTTTGTGCTGAAATGGATCTGATGTCTTAGTTGGAAGCGATCTCGAGGCAGTCGGTTCTTCAGGAGCGCGACAGCATCCAGCAGCAGTACAGACACGAGTGTATCGAGTGGAAATCAACACAGGTACAGCAGAATATTGGGCAAATCACTGTCAGCATATCATCCACAACTTCTTCTATCCTTTTGCTTGGTGGAACATAAGGAGCATTGGGACGCTCTGGAGAAGAGAAAAGCCCAGGAGTTCCGCAAAATGGACATGGAGGTGCGCCACCTGAACCAGACGCTCTCGCGACAGCGCATCGAATGGGAGAGTGAGAAGGCACAGCGTGAGAAAGCGGAGGCCAGAGTGTTCACGTTGGCGGCATGCGCAGATGTAGGTTCCTCATAGATCGCCCTATTTGCTGGAGAAAGCGAAGGTGAGCTGATTTGCTGCTGGGGATGTGATTTACAGGAGGCCAATTTGAGAATGAAAGCGCTGGAGGAAGAGCTCCAGCAGTTGAAAGCGCAGATGAACGGTACAAAGCAATAGCGTGCTGCCTCCTGACCAGTTCATCACTTTGGCTCACTATCCGAATCGTGTATCACCATGAGCAGAAGAAAAGGAGACGCGACAGAGCAAGGAGCATGCTCTCCAGGCGGCGTATCGGTACTGTATCGTGCCTATTTCCCTCGATTATGGGTCGGTGGCGCTGTCAATTAACCAAAACCCCGACCATAATGCATTTGGAACGCACCAGAGATCTGCAGACGCTGCAAAAGAGCTGTCGAGAGCAAGAGAGTGCGAAGCTGGACGCTCAAAGCGAAGTGGCCTCGCTGATCCAGCGGTAGGGGGAGCCACGAAGCTGGTTCTTGATTGGCGGTTCGTTGGGTCTGATCTCCGGTATTTGTGATGTCGGGGACTGATTAGGATGAAGGCGATCCGTCGAGATCACTTAGCGCTGCTGCATCGAGTCGAAGCACCCGCCCAACTGGCTGCGCAATGGCACGCCAAGATGCAAGAGAACCAGCGGCCTCGCGCGTGATGCCGATGCAGATAGAAACTACGCAAGCTGAAGCCTAGTAGAGGCACCAATGCTGAGATTCAAAATTGAGTTAGATGCATGGCGCCAGACCATAGTTCGATTGCTTGGCTTTACATGAGCTGCCCGTGAGCTGCAATTGATTGATCTGGAGACGGACCACTTCAACATGGACGGAACGTTACAGCCAGGCTGTCCACATGCGGTGGACCACGACGCATATTTTGTTTACGAACACCGGTACCTCTAAAAAACAAACGCTTCCGATAAGTATCCACATTTTCCACCTCCAGTTCTAACGACGCGGCGCAAATCGTCTCGCATCCATGCTTCCGCCGGACGCCTCGTCCAACCTTCTCCAGCACCACCGGGCGCCAAGCAAAACGACCTCTCCGCTTGTCTTTACCTTTTTACGGGCCAGTCGCCGCATTTCCTTGCATCGCTGACGTTTTCGTTCGTGTGGACAGCCTCACTCCACTTTGATCATTGCGTATCTGAGAAGTCCTCCTTGGTGGACGGTACTTCCCAACACACAGCAGAAGGGAGGAGGACAGCTGCTAACGTTGGTGCACGTATCGTTGCTGGAGAATGCTCGCGGCGCCGAGAGCTCGCCATGACGAGGCAGGCAAGACGCAGGATTCCTGCCAAGAGACTGCTTGCACTTCCGAGGTCACTCATCGGGTTGCTGTCGGCACATGAACGCAGGAGGCATAATCGTCGAAAACAGGCAACCGCCATTTCGGAAATCTGCGACGTGCTCAGCCTCCATTTCGACGTTCTGGTTGAATCCGTTTCCATCCAATCATAATCCAACAAACAGCGCTTCCACCAATCAAGACACCGACTCCCCTGATCGCGTCACACGTTCAGCATGAGTGACAGCACATCCTCGCGCGTGCCGCCATGCGCATAAGCTTCAGGTTCTCTACCGCCAAACCGCATAATCGCCTCGCCTCGTCCCACTTTGTCTGATCTGGTGATTGGCCACGACGCCAAACAGACGGCCTTGCTCAACAGGCTCGCACCCGCCGGCATGATGGCATGACGCAAGGTGCTGTCCGCCCTCCTCCGCAGCTCGGGGGTTCTCTTGAGCGTTGTATGCAGTGTCCCAGCCGCAAAAGAGCAGGTCGACGCCTGCATTCGGTACACGACCGCACGGTGCAATCCGATACCTACTAAATCTTCAGGAATGTGGGGTCATTTGACAACCGACCGGCACTGGCGGCGAGTGTTTCGCGAGCTTTTCCACGTCGTTTGACATCATTTCTGCATTCGCCTCGTGCTTTCCACACCTCGTGTTGGATTGACAGCTCTATCGTCGTGCATTTCAAGTCACGATCGCAAGATGGCTCCGCAAGCACCGGGGCAAACCTCGCCGGTCCGGCCTCCGCCCTCACGGCATCTTTCGCTGAGTTCGCTGCAACTGACGCCTCGAGTCCGAGAGCTCTCGGCGCGCCTTAGCGGCCTGCCGTCGCCTGCTGGCACGCCGCATAGCGCATACTTCCACATTGACGAGCCAGAGGTTGTGCCCGCCAAGACTTACGACCTGCCAGTGGACCCGAAGCAGTTCGACCGAGCGACCAAGATTCGACCATGCAACATGCTGCGACCGCACATGCGCATCTTCCACCTGTCGTGGATGTCGGGCATCACGGGATTCATCGGCTGGTACGCCATCCCTCCGCTCATGCCGATCATCAAGGAGCAGCTCGGACTTACCGACGGCCAAGTGCTCAACTCAGATATCGCCAGCACCGCCAGCACCATCTTCTCTCGCATCGCTTCCGGCCCGTTGCTCGACCGCTATGGACCGCAAGTTGTACAGAGCACCGTGTTGTGGGTCGGTATCGTCCCCATCGTGTGTGCTGCCTTCGTGAATTCGGCCACGAGTCTGCTCATCGTGCGCTTCTTTATCGGTCTTGTCGGCTGCGTCTTCGTATCGAGCCAGTACTGGACGACCATTACGTTCGCACGCAATGTGGCGGGAGCAGGTAATGCCATCACTGGCGGCCTCGGACTCTCCGGCATCGGCTTCGCCTTCCTCATTCTGCCGTTCGTCTACGAAGCTATCACATCGAGCGGTCATGTGTCGGAGGACATGGGCTGGCGTATCACCATCGCTTTGCCTGCCGTCCTTATGCTCATCATGGGCACGGTCATTCGCTTCGTGGTCGACAGTTGTCCGACGGGCGACTTCCAGTCTTTGATGAGTGCCAAGCGCCAAGGTGAAGCGAACGCTCGCATGGCTCCCATTCGAGTCAGCATTAGCGGTAGCTCCAGTGTTCTGCCCATGACACACCCGCAGAATCCAAACGAGCAGCCCAAGCCCATTGGAATGCTGCAGTCTTTCAAGATCGTGCTCTCAGACTGGAATGCGCTGGTAATGATCGCACAGTACGCGGCGTGTTTCGGCACGGAACTGCAGCTCAACAACATGGGCGCGCTCTACTTCTACAATGAGTTCACCAAGAAGGGCTGCACTGACAGTACCTTCTGCTCGCTGCTGTCCAAGACGAACGCAGCTACCGTGGCCTCATCCTTCGGACTCATGAATATGTTTGCACGTGCGCTGGGCGGCTTGGCCTCGGACGCTGTGAACCGACGATTGGGGATGCGAGGGCGGCTTTGCGTGCAGTTCTCGCTGTTGTGCGTTCTCGGTGCGCTCGTGATCATCCTCAGCCAATTGCACTCGTTGGGCGCCTGCATCACGTTCTACGTGCTCATCGCCATTGCTGCTCAAGCCACGGGCGGCTCCACCTACGGCATCGTGCCGTATTTGAGCGAGCAACACACGGGAACTGTCAACGGCTTGGTCGGGGCTGGCGGAAACCTGGGCGGCGTTATCTACGGCATCATTTTCCGCGGCACTGACTCTTACAGCAGTGGATTGCTCTACACGGGCATCATCATCCTCGCCTGTGCGCTGCTCACACCGCTCGTGCGCTTCCCGCATCTGCAGGAACAATCGAGTGACGCTACTGCCGCGGATCGTCAACACTCGCACCACGGACCGGGTGCTGGCGACGCGTCCAAGCGGTCACGAAGCACGATGTACTTGGAGGACGAGCCGGAGGAGCTGCACTTAGAGGGGGCCGAGGCGCATTACCGCCTCCAGCACCAGTTCAGCAGCAACAGCCTCAACTAGAAACGCAAATAAAGTAGTGTGGATATTTCAGACGAGACAGATACATTTAGAACTCCAGATCTTTAACACTAAAACGCTTGAACTTGTACTGAGTATCCACGAATCAATTAGAACTTTTAGAATAGAACTCTGGACTGGAGTGCTAAATACCGGTGCGTTGGCGCAAGTGAAACCGTCACTTCATTCGTTCCAGTATGTGTCAGCCAATCAGCAGTCGCCTTTGGTCCGTGTGCCGCCATGCGCATAATCGCGCAGCGCTCTACCGCCAGACCGGGGTAATCGCTCGACTCGTCCCATGTTGAACTGGTGCGGTCTGTTCAACGGATTCACTAACATTGCCCCAATATTATGAGCACGGCGAATCACGCCCAGTATCCCAACCTTGGTTCGCTGCTCGTCATTTCCGAATTTACTCAGTTTCGCCCACTCCCCAAGTCCAGACACTTCGGTGGAGATGACTCCTCTTTCCCTTCGTCCTGGGTCACCGGACCGCCCGCCTCCGGCTCTGCAGTTGTCGCTGGGTTCGCTGCAACTGACGCCTCGAGTGCGAGAGCTCTCGGGCCAACTGAGCGGCCTGCCGTCGCCTGCTGGCACGCCGCATAGCGCATACTTCCACATTGACGAGCCAGAGGTTGTGCCCGCCAAGACTTACGACCTGCCAGTGGACCCGAAGCAGTTCGACCGAGCGACCAAGATTCGACCATGCAACATGCTGCGACCGCACATGCGCATCTTCCACCTGTCGTGGATGTCGGGCATCACGGGATTCATCGGCTGGTACGCCATCCCTCCGCTCATGCCGATCATCAAGGAGCAGCTCGGACTTACCGACGGCCAAGTGCTCAACTCAGATATCGCCAGCACCGCCAGCACCATCTTCTCTCGCATCGCTTCCGGCCCGTTGCTCGACCGCTATGGACCGCAAGTTGTACAGAGCACCGTGTTGTGGGTCGGTATCGTCCCCATCGTGTGTGCTGCCTTCGTGAATTCGGCCACGAGTCTGCTCATCGTGCGCTTCTTTATCGGTCTTGTCGGCTGCGTCTTCGTATCGAGCCAGTACTGGACGACCATTACGTTCGCACGCAATGTGGCGGGAGCAGGTAATGCCATCACTGGCGGCCTCGGACTCTCCGGCATCGGCTTCGCCTTCCTCATTCTGCCGTTCGTCTACGAAGCTATCACATCGAGCGGTCATGTGTCGGAGGACATGGGCTGGCGTATCACCATCGCTTTGCCTGCCGTCCTTATGCTCATCATGGGCACGGTCATTCGCTTCGTGGTCGACAGTTGTCCGACGGGTGATTTCCAGTCTTTGATGAACGCCAAGCACCAGAAAGCAGTGGATGCCGCCCTACCACCGGTCCCAGCCAACCTCAGTGGCAATGCCAACTCACTGCCGATGGCGTATGTTCAACCTTCCCACAGCCAGCAGCCCAAGCCTGTCGGCTTGCTGCAATCTTTCAAGATCGTGCTTTCCGATCGGAATGTGCTGGTGATGGTCGCTCATTACGGCGCCTGTTTCGGCACGGAGCTGCAGCTCAACAACATGGGTGCGCTCTACTTCTACAAACATTTTACCAAGAAAGGTTGCACGGACAGTGCTTTCTGCTCCCTGTTGTCCAAGACCGATGCTGCCACGGTAGCCTCGTCCTTCGGCCTCATGAATCTGTTCGCTCGAGCACTGGGTGGCTTGACCTCGGACGCTGTGAACCGTCGACTGGGGATGCGAGGCCGGCTTTGCGTGCAGTTCTCGCTGTTGAGTGTGCTCAGTGCGCTGGTGCTGACACTCAGTCGACAGCAATCGCTTGGTCCCTGTGTTGCTCTCTACATACTCGTCGCTATTGCTGCTCAGTCCTCAGGCGGCTCCACTTACGGCATCGTGCCCTATCTGAACGAGCAGCATACTGGCACGGTTAATGGCCTTGTCGGAGCCGGTGGCAACGTGGGCGGCGTCATATTTGGATTCGTCTTCCGGTACACCGACTCCTACAACACCGGGCTGCTCTACCAGGGCGTCGTCATCTTTGTCTGCGCGCTGCTTACACTGCTCGTGCGCTTCCCACATCCGCGTCATCAGCCCATGGACGTGGCTACGGCTGGAGACGATCCTTCACGCCACGGATCCAGTGCCGGTGACGTGTTTAAACGCTCGCAGAGCAGAAGGTATCTCGAGAATGAACCCGAAGAACGCTTGGAGGCAACAGAGGCACACTGATAGCGTCCTCGACATCCACAAGAATACACGACAAGAGCAAGAAACTCCGAACAGCGAGCGCTCAGTGATTTTAGATACACTGCTCCAAATACGTAACGTACTTTGCGATGGATGGCGTGTCCAAATTTGTCCGTGGGTCCGTTGGTTGCTGCATGAATATAGGAGTGTTCTGTCTTAGAGGCTGTGCCAAATACACCAGGCAAGACGCGCTTGCTACCGCACTGCTGCGCTGGTGGATGCATGGCTGCTTCGTCCTCGACAGCGTGAGAGGTGGTACATGCGGCTTGATCTCCCTCACTCCTGCCTTTGACCTCGCTTCGACTCAACAGCACTGCACGTTCAGGGTCATCCGCGCCCCGTTCGAATCGCGAGGCCAAGTCTGAGGCGACTGGCTATCAACAGCGAGGCCATGGAGGTTGCATCGCCAGCGCTCGGCCAGATCGCGCCCAGCCTCACTGAAGCCAGTAATGAGATCCATCCAACGGCGACAACTGCACTGGGCGCCGAGCTCCGACAAGACCCTCTGCCTCCTTCTGTTGGTGGCACTATCCTCCCATCCACCAGTCTTGTGCAGGTGGCTCCGTTGCCGCTCACGACGGAGTTCCATGCAGCCAAAGTACTGGAACTTGGTGCGATGCCTCCAGTTTCGACGCAACAGCACGAGGAAGCTTACATCCCCGTGGCGCTCGCCAGGGCCCAACTGAGCAAGGTAGTGGCCGACATGCACGCCATGAAGGCGGAGCAGGTAGAAAAACTGGGCGAGATCCTAGCGCGGTATCGCGGTATCGAACAAGACACTCGGCTACGACACGAAGCGTATATCCGAGCGTTGAAGGACCGAGCGGAAACGCGGCTTCGAGAAGCTGCGGAGCGCTTCGAAGCGTTGGAAGACGCTCAGAAACAGCGTGAGGTACTCCACTCGCAGGAGAAGCAGATGCTCCTTGATGATCAGGAGCAGCAGCGTCAGAGGTACGTCAAAGCCCATGAGGTCTGGCGTTGCGAGTTCGAATGCGCTCTATCGGCCCATGAGGATGAAGCTGCTAGAGCGCAGACGATGGCGCTCAATGAGATCGCTCGAGTCTCAAGAGCGGCCGAGGTTTCAGGCCATCGAATGCAGCAACAGCTTCGCGATGAACTGGAAATGAGCGGTGAAGATGCCCGCAGTCAGGCGATGCGTGTTCGTGACCAACTCCATCAGGCTCGCACCGCCTTGCAGACTCAGCATCGAGCCTTCTTAGACCGTGCTGCCAAGCTGCAGCGTGGCTTCGAGGCCGAGCGTCAGACAGAGCGGTGCCTTCGAGAGCTCATCGATGCAGTAGTGGAGCGCGACCGACAGGAGACTGGAATCAAGTACACACGTCGGCTCCAAGCTCAACTGCGAACGCTTGAGGCGAAGGCCAAGGCTGCCGGCAGTCGCGAGGAAGTGCTGGAGCGTCGGCTGGAAGCTGCGAGAGATCGCTTCGAACGCATGGAAGCTCAAGCGGTTCGAGAAACCGTGGAGTTGCTAGTCCAAGCTGTTGTCGTCACTTTCCAACCACCTTCCAGGGAGTCCGTGCCGGTGTCTCAGGCTGTGCCGAAGCCGCAGGAATCGTGGAAGGAACAGGAAAATCCCGACCGTGTGAGGACTACGGGGACGGTCTCCGAACTGTCGCTAGAGCAGACAAAGTACGAGAGTGAAGTCGAACGAAGTCGAGAGCGTGATGGAGCGGTGTTGCGCTCGAAGACTTTACTGCATGAGGCCAAAGAGAAGCTCGAAGCGCTGACAAAGAGCAAGAAGGCGGCCAAAAGCGCGGTCAAGTCCTGGCTCGCAGCCTTCCAGGCACAATACGGTCGAGAGCCGGCCATCGAAGAGAAAGCGCAAGTGAAGGACAAGTACCTGGCCTTCAAACAGGCCGAAGAGGCCTGGAGCAGACACAAGGCGGATGTATCGGCGCTCAAACTGCAGCACCGTGAGCTGGTTCTTCGCGTCGAGGCCTCGAGTCGGTGGTCGGCACTGGGCTCCGTCATAGTGAAGTCTCCACGACCGCAGCTCCATCTAGGAGGGCCGGATGCTGAAGGACTCTCGAGTCCTTGGGAGTCCAGTAGCGCTAGCAATAGCGAGAAGAGCTCACGTGCAAGCTCTCAACCTCCATCTACTTGGTTCCTCGTTCGAGACAACAGCGTTGATGCCACTGCTACCGGCGCCCAGAGTGGCGTAGTCGCGGCCTTGGAGCAAGAGGTGCAGCTCTTGCGCCAGCAGTTGGCGAGCGTCAACGCGGTCCAAGAACTCAAGGGGACACAGAATGACGAGCTGGTTGCCAGTGAGGCATCCGCAATCGAGGAATCTTCAACAGCAGAATTGATGACGAAGAGCGCACTGTCCATCGAAGATGACGTCGTTTCTACTGCAACGGATGGAGAGCAAGAGGCTTCAGCAGTAGCTTTGACTCAAGCTGAAGACAGGTTGAAGGTTGATGAAGCAGAGGCCTTGAAGCTTGCAGAGCCTAAGGGAGTCGACGATGCAAGCGGAGTGCGTGATCAGCAAATGCAGCACCAACGCGAGACCCTGCAAGCCGAAATCACTGAACTGACCCGAGAGATCGACGCACGTCGAGCGGAGAAGACCCGACTGGAGCTTGAGATTGAGCAGCTGAGGCTACATCTGGAGCTCTCGGAGGATCAGGACAGTCGAGTGTTGGAGTCGTTCCCGCCAAGCGAGGCCAAAGCTAGCGTTGAAACCGAGCTGGAAGCGGACGAAGTCACACTTCCGGGCCATGACGAAGATTTCCATGAAGAAAGCAATGCCACTGAGGAGCAAAGAGAGCAGCAGGATGACAACGAGTCGTTGGAAACCGAAGGCGAAGCGGAAGCCCCAGCAGCTGAACCGAAAGATGGCGAGGCCGAGGAGCAAGAGGACGAGCAGGAGGAAGTCGAAGAACCTGACGAAGATGAAGATCAAGAAGTGAAGGAGGACGCGGCCCGCTCGTTGCAGCTCAGGACGATGGTTGAGGAGGCTGTGGCGCGCGGTAAATCCCAGTTTAACCGCGGTGATAAGACGCGGTGCTATCAGACGTACGTCAAGTGCGCCGAGCAGTGCATCACCGAGCTGCAGCAGCTTCACGATCGACGTCGACGCGAAGAAGCTGCTGTTGTGAAGCGCGTGCTGGCGGAATCTGCGCGACTGCCAGCGGCTCGAGGGCCCCTGGTCCTACGCAAGCAGCTGGACGTGGTACTTGAGAGCTGTGAGCAATGGCTGAATGCTCGGGAAGAGCAGGCGACAGCTCGGCAGACTGAACGACTCGTTCAAAAGGAGGCGAAGGCGAGTGCAAAGGCAGTGTCCGTCGCGCTTAGACAGCAGCATCAACTGGAGAAGAAGCAGCATAAGGCGGAACAGGAGGAGGAGAGGAAGCCACACACGAAGACGACTGCTCCATCGACTCAGAGCACGGGGAATGCCACTACTGTAGGCGGTGGCAAAGCACTGGAGGAAGTCAAACAGAAGCTGCGAGCATTGGAGAGCAAGGCCAAGGTGGACCGCGTCAAGATCTCGCAGCTTGAGGCGGCGCTCGCCAAGGCTGAAACACAGTTAGCCAGTGGAGGCGGCGGCGGCGGCAATGCCTCTGGAGGAACTGGCTCGGCTGCATTGGAACGACGAGTGGCTGACATGGAAAAGAAGAACAAGAAGGCACTGGATGAGAGTGAGAAGGCTGCGAAAAAGGAGATCTCGGCGCTCTTCCAGCAGTTGCAGGCGGCACAACGGACGTCACAGGAGCTACAGGACCAAGCCGCGGTCCTTCAGAAAGAACTGGGCGTTGTCGGAGGCAAGGCAAAGCAACTCGGTCAACTCGAGGAGGAGGTGGGTGAGCTCCGTGAGCAGGCGGCATTGGTGGCCCCGCTAACCAGCGAGTTACGTGAGGCCCGGACACAGTTCGCGACGCTCGAAACGAGCTATCGGGAGGAGCAGGCACTGCGCAAGAAGTACTACAATCAGATCGAGGACATGAAGGGCAAGATCCGGGTGTACGCTCGCTGTCGGCCCATGAGCGGCTC
>MBAC02011807.1:0-11742 GCA_001712635.2 Nothophytophthora sp. Chile5
GAGACCACGAGGGTATCGAATATAGGAGGCCCCTAAATCCCCTCGGAATAGCATGTATCCACTTTGGCTCAATTGTCGTGCATTTCGAACAGCAGGTTTGAGAGAGCACCCTATTTCGACGCAGTTCGAAAAAAGGCGAGAAGCAAAAGGAAACACAAGCGAACCTCTCCCTACATTTCTTCCACGCAGTATGGGACGTGGCGTTGTGCGGCTACTGGCGGCGCTCTTGCTGCTGGCCATCGCGCACTCCTCAGCGCTGTCCACCGCGTCGTCGTCGTCGTCGTCCGTGTTCGCGAACTCTTCGATCAGTTCGACCTCGGGCTCGTCCTCCTCGGCTTCGCAGTGCGAGATCTGCCGCGACACGGGCGACTGCTCATCGGCTTACAACGGAGCTGCGGGAAAATACTGCAACGCGTGGCTGGACTCGGCGGATAAAACGCGTGCGTGCTGTTGCTCCACCAGCGACGTGTGCTCGTCGGACACGAACTACGAATGCACGTGCCAGCACAGCTCCTCTAGCAAGAGGCCGTCCTATTGGGCGTGGATTGGCATCGGCGTGTTCGTCGTCGGCCTGCTGATTGGAGGCGGCATCTTCATGTATCTCAAGAAACGTCGTATGCAGCAGCGCCAGGACGAGTACCCGGGAGCCGGCGCAGTCGGCTACGGTCAGCAGCCGGTGTATGCGCAGGGCGGTTACGCACAGCAGGCATATGCTCCAGGCGGCTACGCGCAGCCAGTATACGTCCAGGGTGGATACCCCCAGCCAGGTTACCCTCAGGGAGGTTATCCCCAGGGCGGTTATGCTCAGGGAGGCTACGGAGGAGACTACGGCCGCGGTGGACGCCGCGGAATGGGTACGGGCGGTGCCGTCGCCATGGGAGCAGCAGGCGGATTGCTCGGCGGCCTTCTCGTTGGCGAGGCACTTGGTGACATGGGTGGCGGTGGCGACATGGGTGGTGGCGGTGGCGAGTTCGGGGGCGATTTCTAGGTCGTCATCATGACTAGAGTCACGCGCATGCAGAACGTCAAGTGCTAGAGGTATGGCTTGACAGCTCCATGTTATCTTGACCAAGCACCAAATAACATGATACCGGTAATGTCTTTTCCGCTCCATTTTTCAGTTACGCGAGCATCCGTGCGGGAAGCCAAACCTTCCAAAAACCGTTTTTGGTCTGCCACGTCAGCATCACCTCTGCAAATACCTCTATAAACATATATTGAAGCAGTAGCGGTACACATCACGAAACACCCAGTGTGATTTCAAACCCGCTACATGTAATACCCTTTCTAAATAGCATCATCGCTGTAATCGTCCGCATCAGCGTCATGGCCGCGCCTTCAACGCTCACTTGCCCAGTGAACATGGCGGGACCCAAGCGTCGCTCCCAAGCTCTCGCCACGCCAACTGCTGTAGAGCCCACCCCCGCCAGCCAGAAGCCGAGCAAGACACCCGCATCTGTCTCTCCGTCATGGCGATTGGCGCTGTGGTCTTCGTACATGCCGAACCTGCTGGTGTTTGCTGTGGCGGCCGCCGCTGTCTTCTTCGAATTCACGACGCATCCTTCGTACGCGCATTCCACGGAGCTGCAAAGTCTGCTTAAGCGCTCGTTCATCGTGTGGGTGTGTCTCACGGCGCGTGTGCAGCTCGCGGACTTCGTGACTCCCCCGGAAGCCGCGCGGCGCCCGCCGTCCGTGCGAGGACTGCTCACTCGTCACGCCCGGGCGTTGTTCGTGGCCCTTGCCGCCAATTCAGCGGGCACAACCATCATCCGGCCGCTCTTCGGATCCGCGCCGCAATACGAGGAGACCGTGCGGCTCGTAGTGCCCATCTACTTCCTCGTGGAGATCGTCGTGGACGGCTTGCGTGTGCCAATGCCGGTACTGAACGCCATCGCGGGACTTAGCGTGAGCTGGCTCAAGGCCGTCACCATCTCCAAGCTGGTGATGCAGTGGCAAGCAAGCGCCGACGCGCATCCACTCACCTTCGTGGTGGTTTCCACCGCCAATTTGTACGCGAGCGGCGTGGTGCTGCGCTTCCTGTTGCATTACAACCGCACTCACCGCGTGCTGGCGCTGTCCATGAGCGTCTTCTGGTCCGTCGTGCAGATCGCGGGTGCCAGTGCCGCCATCGGCATCGTGGCGCATGCGGCCAACCACTTTACGCAGCGCCAGGAACGTCAGCTGGAAGCACGCGCTCTCTACTTCTGCGTGGCGTGGTTCGCACTTAACAAGTACTGGAGGAAGCCA
Organism: Nothophytophthora sp. Chile5; assembly: GCA_001712635.2. Lineage (NCBI taxonomy): Eukaryota > Oomycota > Peronosporomycetes > Peronosporales > Peronosporaceae > Nothophytophthora > Nothophytophthora sp. Chile5. The sequence goes on from MBAC02011807.1 coordinate 2,248, forward strand.
CTGGGCGTCTTGCTCGTGCTGCTCTTCGTGCCCGACGCCATAACGCAAGGCAAGACCAAACCCAAGACCAACTGATCACTAGCAAAGGGCGCCATTCTCCTCAATAGAGCTTCCGTCGTATTGACATTACTTGGCGCTCTTCTTCTTCTTCTTGGCGCCACCTCGACTGCTCTTTGCGCCGCTACTCGGTGGTCTCGCCACCATTTCCAGCGCGAGGATTTGAAACGTGCTACCTGGGATCACATGCGCGTATTCACCGCGTGCCAAAGAAGCGGTGGCATCGCTCACGACGACACATTGACAGGCACGCACGCGCTCCAGATTGCGAGTCAGGACCTCGACCCGTGGGTGCGCAGGCCCAAAGGCGTCGACGTAGATCTGCCGCGCATGCTTGAACAACAAATACGCGTCTTCCATGGACGTAGCAGGCGGTTCGCTGTCTTCCTGGGTCATACAACACGCGAGGTTGTTCATAGCTGTGGCCGTGTCGATGAGGCTGAAGCTCGGGTTGCCACCAGCGTTGGCTGCTGCAAGCTTGTCCAGTTGTTGCTGAGAGTCTCCACCGCGACTTTCCGCAGTCTTCCGCGCATCAAGAACCAGTTGGTGGCACTGTCGGGCCAGTGCCAATTCACCGGCGTAGAACAGCGTGACCCCCACGCAGCTCTTGGCGAGCACGCGGCCCTGGTGCGTGATCGGCAGTTGACGTGCCAGCTTCAGAGCCTCGTGGTACTTGACCAACGCCTGCGTGTCGCGACGAGCACTGTCGTATACACTCGCGGTCTGGAGCGCGAAGAAGAGCTGCACCTCCGTCTGAGCCGCATCAACCGTGCCGACTACAACGCCTTCATTGGCATTGGACGGTGGACGCTGCTCCTCGTAGCGCAGTAGAGCGGAATCCAACGCCCCAAGTGCCATCTGCAGACAATGGACACCACCAGCAGTCACTCAAACATGGAAGCGAACGAGAATGGGCGAGTTCGAGGATCAACGTACATGGTACTGCGCCATGTTCTGGAACTTCATGGCGCTCTCCAGCAACTGCAACACACTGGACGGCAGGGGTGGAGGTGTCACTACCTCTCGTATCATCACCACATGCGGGGGCGGCTTTCGACTGCTTTGTTGCGTCGGTGGCTGTCTAGCGTATCTACTGCGAGCGTCAGCAGCAGATGAAGCTGCTGCTGCTGCTAGCAGAGCAATACTCGGCTTCCTCGCTGCCTGTCGCAAAGTCAGCATGCTGGGGTCCCGCTTCGAGCGCGGCTTTTTCGCAGTTGCTTGCTCCTCCGCATCCAACTGCAGCAAACCCCGAATATCCGGAATAATCGCGGCTAACGTCGCCGTCCCGTCATTTCGAGGCGAGATCGAAGAGCTGTTCGGATCCACCGCGAGCGCTTCGAGGCTGGACGACATTGCAGAAACCTGCTGCGTCTGAGAATCGGCCTCAGCTTGCGAGCCGTCGTTGGGGATGAGTGTGATGTGCATGTGGTCCATCAGCACTTCAAGACTAAACTCGAGACGACAGGCCTCCACGGCGCGCCGTAACTGAGCACCCTCCTGTACGAGCAGTTTGTTGTGGAACACGGATGCTACACGACAGAAGAGCTCCAAGAATTGTGCGAAGAACAGCTCGTCACCGAGTGACGTGGACGTTCGCTCGTCGTCCTTTGCTTCGGCCTTGGGACTCTCTCCCTTGAACGCATTAAGCACCTGTGTTGCCATCTACAACAAGCGTAAGAAGAAAGAGAGGCATCAGAAACAATGGACATCTCCGACTTCTGCCAGTGGTTAAGACAGTGGACTGGTACTCACGCGCATGAGTTCGTCGTACGAGAAGTACTCTTCGTACTCAAAGTACGCGTTGAGGAAGTCCACGAAGCCGTCCAGCGTCATAACCGACTGCATCGCAGCCGCGACATTCATTGTTATGCGGTTCTGCGTGCCGTAGAGCTGGAAACTCTGCGCAAGCTGCGGGAGATGACGCTCCAGCATGTCCAGCGTGCTGTGTCGGGCTAGCTGGCAACGTAGCGCATCCAGCGATGGATGGCGACGCTCAGCCACCAGCTCATTCACGAGCGAGCACACCAGCTCCACGTCCGACTGGCGGTGGCGCTGCAGCGGTGATGTCGACGGGATGCCATTGCCGCTGCCACTGTATTTGACACGCGCGATCTTGGCCAACGCGATTTGGAACTCGCGGTACGCCAGGAAGCGCTCGCTGGCCCCTGACGACGACACAGACACGTCATAGTAAAGCTTAAGAACACCCCACAAGGCGAGGAAGCAATATAGTGAGGGGGCTGGCTGTACCGGCGGAAGAGCAGAAGGCGTCCTTCACGTCGAAGAGCGTGAACTCGGCGTGCTGCAGGAAGTAAAGCGCCTGTGCCAGCGCCTCCAAGCTGCCAAGAAGGCGAAGGGACGCCATGCGACGGAATCAGAGGACGCCTTCACAGTCGTTCTTATTCGCCAGTCAATAGAGAAGAGAACGCACCCGACGCCATGCTCGCCCGTACGGAGCGCGTTGAAGAGATCGCGGGTCTTGCCTTCCTCCAGCGCCAGAGCGAACGCCTGCGCCTCCGTTGTAGCCATCTCCACCGCCAGAATTCACTCACAAGCGCAAACAAAGGGACTTGCTTGCCTGCCTCGTCTTGGAGCTCACGCGCCCTCCTGTTTGCCGGCGCTTCCCTCGCATCGCTTATAAATAGCGCCGCCGTTTCCACGCTTGACGCCATCAAGGTGGCATCCACACACAGCGGCTGGCTGACGCACCGCGCTGACGGGCTCCCATCACCTTGGGGGTCGAGCGTCCCACCATCTCACGGAGGGAACTTCAACGTACGCGGCGTTTCCGGCTCGTTCCTCGCGCGGAAAAGACATGAAGGCGGATAGGGCCCAACAGGGGGGGAAGGATCTGCTCCACTTCTCCAAGTTCTCTTCCGGTTCGGACAGGGCCGCACCCACGCGGAGGCGAGTTGCATGCGCATACCCGAGCGAGCCTTCCCATGCGCGCACGCTTGCCTCGTGCTGTCACAGGATCCCAACACCAAAAAAGAGCTGGAATTGCGACAAACGATGATGCTTTTCGCGTCAGCTGGCAGAAAAAATGGACTGGAGTCTCGACTGAATCGTTACAACGTCTGGGATTTCACGCCAGGATCCCCTTACTCAGTCGAAGATTGCTGATTTCCTGAAGTGGCAAGGAACCTCCCTGCTTTCTTTTATAACAGTGCTGTATAGCAACAATCGCATTCCCGCATATATATCATGTGTCACAATCGCTTCGAGCTCTGAAACCGGTTTCCCTGTATTTCACAATATCATGCACCAAAGGTGCGTCCAAATAACGAATCCCAAGTCTCTTCGCCCCACGCTGCGGACTGCGATTCGGTTTTGAATCGCACTGTCTTTTCTAGAGGTGTCCCTTCCTTCCTCCAACAACGCACGACGCCGCGCAGACAGACGGGTCGTCGAAGCGCGGATGCGCGCGACAAATGGCGGCACAACGCAATTCCAACTCGGCCACGCAATTAACCTCAGTCAGCCATGTCCAGCAGCCTCACGCAGTCCGCCGCGCCCGTGGATCTCCGCGCGGAGCACGACGAGGAGCTCAGCGCCTGGGTACGTACCTGTCTTTGGCACTGTGTGTGTGTGTGCTTGGCGAGCGGGGCTGACGGGTCTCGTGGCGACTGCAGAAGCGGGAGACGCGCTATTACCTGCTGAAGGACGTGAACTCGTCCATCGAATACGCGCAGCACGAGCTGGAGCGCATCGACTTCCTCTGGGGCCGCATCCGCTCCGACCGCGGCGCCAGCTCGCCCGCTATCAAGGCGGATATCCGCGTGGAGGTGAGTTCGTCATTTGGAGGAGCAGCAGCATGTGGAAGCATTAGGAAATGGCCAACTGACGTCATGTGCTGCGAGTGCGATAGGGCCATCTGGTGGTGTTCACCAAGCTAGAGCTCAAGCTGTCCAAGATGCAGCGGAACGCGCCACTCACGACCACGTACGTGGCTTGCGCTTGGAGCGTGGGTTGATTCAGATCAGACTCGCACTCACGACGTTTGTGGCGACAGACTGCAGCAATACTGCGTGCTGAATCAGATCCTGGAGTTCCACGGCATCGCGCAGAGCCAGGTGGGGCGACTGGCGGCGCTGAAGGAGTTCATGTTGATCCAGCGTCACGATCTCATGAACGACGAGCCCAGCAACGACGACGTGGACGTGTACGTGGGCATCGTGCAGCGCACGTTCCAGAGTCTGGGTCGCATCTGCCAAGAGCTGCGCAATGCCGCCAACGTCCTGCGTCTTCCGAGTCGTCGACGGTTCCCGTACTGCTCGCACGTTGACCATGTACGCTTTTGTACCATATAGCTCCGTTCGTCAATGGCTGCAGTATCTGGTTGCTGACTAAGCACTATCGTTTGCTGTGATTATAGACGTTCAAGCCCGCTCTGCCGTCGGAAATCATCGTGGATTTCTCGATTCACCGCGGGGAACTGGTGGGTGGCCTCCCTATTGGCAAGAACAGAAGACGTGGGAGCACAGAGATATCTAACGTGTGATGGTTCGACTTGTGCTGCTTGATTGGTGTAGTTGGTGGAAGCGTTCAGCCTCGTGGCCACTCAGAAGACCATCACCGCCATCCCGGAAGGCTGCGCGTCCAGGAAGGAATTCATCGGCTGCGTCTGGTAAGCAGTGGCCTCAGTCCCAATGTTCTCAAAAGCCCCAGGACGGAAGCTGGCGTTCAATCCACTGACGTTGTTGTTGCTGTTGCTGCCGTATTTGCAGCGTCTTCCGTGGCCAAAAGGTTGAGATCGTGGAGTACTCGCGCGTCTCCGTGCCGATCCCGCAGCTGGAGGAAATGCTGTGTCATCTGGACGAACAGATCGCGTGGCTAGTCCACGTTCGAGATAATGTCAAGGCGCTGCTGGACTGCCAAGACTTGTACGGCGATTACTACGACTAGGCATGCAGCTAGCGAAGGAGCCCACTGCAAGGCGACCTTGAGCTGGTTGCCATTCATGTCTCGCTCCCAAAGATGTGTACAAAATCTAAATATAAATTGCTGATCTAAATTTGCAAGGAGCGATAGCGAAACCACGACACTCCAGTCCAACCGACCTAACGAATACTTCAATGCCTGAGCAGTTCCGAGCAGAGTCAAGCCCAGCCAGCGCGTCGAAACAGCCAGCTCCATCTATTTATCGTCCCGAACGCACCCGACTCTTTCCTTCATGGAGGCGTCGACGACTCTGCCTTCGCCTGTCAACGCCGCGTCCTCAGGCCCGAATGAGTCTGCGTTAGTGGCATCTCTTGCTGTGCCAGATCCTCCAGTTCCAGCCGCTGATAGCGGTCGGGGAACAGAGGGGGAGGCGTCAGTAGGGGGTGGCGTCCCGACAGAAGCAGTCAAACCGGTTGAAATGATGGCACCTTCAACGTCGGCAGAAGCACCACATGCAGTATCCACTGCACCACTGGACACGCTGGCTGGTCAAAGGACAGAAGGAGGTGGGATCACATTGCCTCCAATCACCGAGGCGGTGCAGCGAACCACGGAGGAAGGGACTCCGCCTCTGGGAGCTGCAAGGCCCAGTACGAAGGCCAACTTCCTTGGGGGAGGCGGAAGTGCTGTGGCCAAAGGTCTTGGCAGCAGCTCCGACCGACAACTGACTGGAATCAAGCCTATCGTCCCGCTGCGGAAAAGAGGGCAGTCGTTCCGCGAGACCACGAAGATGATCACCACAGTGGACGCCGAGGGCCGACGGCACCTCAATCAGTAGTACGTTCCACGCGACGCCTTCGGGGTCACATCGTTTGCTGTCGGAACTGACTAACTTGGATCATGTTCGTGGTCTTGGGTAGCACTTTCATGGAGGAGTTGGGGCGCGGAGCCTATGGTATCGTGTCCAAGGTCCAGTGCGACGAAACCAAGGAGATGTTCGCGGTCAAAACCGTGAACAAGAAGGCACTCAAACGCGTCCGCGTTGGCCGCTTCGGCAACGCCCTACAGACCGTCAAGAAGGAGCTCGACATCTGGAAGCGCTTCAAACACCGCCACATCGTCGTACTGCGCGAGGTCATCGACACCGACGGTGAGCAATTGGGTTTTACCTTCGACTTCTTGCCGAGTATGAGGTGGAGAGCTCACTTGGAATGCATGCAAATGGACCAGAGAGCGACGAGTTGTACATGATCAGCGAGCTGGTGGAGGGCGGACCTGTGCTGGATGACGAGCGGTAGGTGCAAAGTGGCCGAAGGTCCCGATGGATTGCTATTAAACTCGTCGTCTAACTGAAATCCGTCGCCTTTTGGTGCAGCGAGTGCACGCCACTACCTGCTGATCTCACTAAAACGTACTTCTGCCACTTGGTACGGCTTCGATCTCGTGCCGTTCACCTCTACGTGATTCGTGATACTAACCACCTTGTGCCAAACCATCAGATCGAAGGCATCGACTTTCTGCATGAGAACAAGGTGCGCTTTGTCTTCTTTCTCTGCGCTGATGACAGTCCGCTTGTCTAATCAATCGACTGCTACTTTCTCACACATATCGGCAGATCATCCACCGGGATATTAAACCGGGTAACTTGTTGCTCAAGACGTTCGATGACAGTGACACGATCCTCAAGATCGCGGACTTCGGCGTCTCACACGTTCGTTCTCCACCCACGTTGCTTGTTCTCGATGCGGTGTCTGCAAACCCAACGCTAACAACTGAATGGCTCATAGGAAATGGAGAACGACAACGAAAAAATTCGGCAAACCGCCGGCACTGCGATGTTTATGGGTGAGCGTTTCTCCGATAATGCTGCGTATCCATCCAAAGCCCTCTCCTGACCGCCAACTTTCGGTGTCTCTGCTTCTTCCAGCCCCCGAGATGTTGACTGGCGACAACTTCCAAGGGAAACCTGTGGACATCTGGGCCTGCGGTGTGACGCTGTACATGTTCGTGTACGGCCACCCGCCCTTCATCGCCCAAACCATGACGGAGCTCTACAAAAAGATCCAGGTCCGTGGTGGCACTCGCTACGTTATCTGAAGCCTCAGTTGTTCACTCCATTGACCTCCTCTGTGATACTTTTCCTGTACGACAGAATGACCCCATCGAGTATCTGGAGCTCGTGGGTGACCGCGTGGTGGAGAGTGAGCTCATTGACCTCATGAAACATGTGCGTAGTACTGGTTCACGTCATTTTCGCAACCGAGGGAGCACGCTCTTCTACGAGCTCACCTCTCCCTCACTCTTGGTGCACTAACGAACGACAGATTCTCGATAAAGATGTGAAGACGCGCTTCACGACCCAACAAATCCGGGTACGAGTCGGGCAACGTACTCGGTTCCCGTCCAAACACCGTTCTAATCCGATATCTTGGTATCATTCGCTAGGCGCATCCGTGGGCTTGGCGAGAGTTCCAAGTGTCGGCCGTGAAGTGCGTGACCCACCCGGACGGCCGGCGGTCCTCCTACTCCACCATCACTAAGAGTCTCGCGGGGGTCGCGTCCATCGGCAAGAGCATGCGCCAGCTCTTCGCTCGGTGAGTGATCAATCAGCCTGCCATTGCTAGAAGTAGTTGAAGCTAACGCAGGCGGATCTCGTTGTGTATACCCAGTCCCAGCGCTGTCTTCCCACAAGCAACATCGCGCTCCTCACTGCCAGCCATCATGAATGGGCTCCGAGCGCCGCCCCCGGAGTAGGAAGAAGCAGTCAGGCATTCTTTGTGTATTTCCTAAAGAACTTTGAGAATCCATGCAACATACCCCCACTGCGTGTTCTGCTACTTCTTGTCGGAGTGGCCAAGGCCCCGCTCGGGACAAACGAAGTCGCGCACGAGCTGCTTGAGCTCCTTGGACTCGGGGAAGCGTCGCGCGATCTTGCGCGACCACAGAACCTCCTTCTCCGCGTCCGGGTCGGCGCCTGGACCCACTGCATGCAGGTACACATTGAACACGCCGCCCTGGCGCGAGTTGGGCGTGAGCGTCACCGAGCGCAGTCGGCTGTTCTCGTCCTGCTGGAACGTGGTCAGCAGCTCCTGAGCCATCCACGCGGCGCGCAGCATCCAGCGACAGCCCGTGCAGTACTCGATCTCCACCACGAACGCCTCGCCGTCGTCCGACGGGCTGGTAGCCGCAGCCGCCTGCGCAGTCTTGCGGTTCGTCTCTGCCAACACATAGCGACGCCGCCGTGCCACGTACTGCTGCAAAAGAAGCGCGCCCGCCACCGCCAGCAGCGCCGGAACCTTCGAGACCGTCGACATCGTCGCCTCGATTGGGAATGCGCAATTTGCTGGGTGCAAGAAATGCTGGTAAGTTCGGCTGCCGATCAGCTAAGTTCGTATTTACAGGCTACTATTCGAGGTGATCCACGAAGGAGGCCACTATTTTGATGACCGAAAACTACTGAGAGCCGTAGAGCATTTGACGAACGATGACGTGGCGATACCGGTACATGTAACGGTCGGTTCAAAGATACTTCTCCATCAGCAGCTTCCTTGCGGTGCAGCAACAGCATGAAACCACGTGACGAAGCGACCGCAAGCACAATTGGGATAAAAAAGCTAATGCATTAAATGTTTTCTAGCGGGGTGGGGGGAATTCATCTACGTTACTACCTTGGCCTGGGACTTTCTACGCCAGCACGACCTCACGCATCTTCAGGTGCTCGTCCTGGATGAGCTTCTCCAGCTTCGACACGTTCGCGTGCGCGTTCAGCTCGTAGATGTTCTCGAACGAGTGCTCGTTCGCGTCCAGGATGGTCTTCCACGCCTTGCCACCGCACACGTCCATGCTGGAGCGCATCACCACCTTCTTGCCGTCCGGCAGCAGCACGCCCACCACCACGCTGCCTTCCTCCAGGCACAGACCCTCGGCCTCGTCCGACGTGACGTTGTACACCACGCAGTTGGGCGCCGAGATGGAGCGCGCCGTCACATTGATGAGGATGGAGCCCTCGGCGTTCACCTCGCGAGCGTACACGCCGCTCAGCACGCTGTGCTTGATGTCGCCGTGGCCGATGTCGCTGTTGAGCACCGTCGCCTCTTCAATGTTGGCGTCCTCGCCCACGTTGCTGTGCTCCAAGTTGTTGCTGATGCCCAGGAACAACCGCAGGCAGTTGGCCTCCACGCCCGGCTGAGTCACGAGGCGGTTGTTCTTCAGGTACAGCTTCAGCTGACCGTAGTCCCACCAGTACACGTCGCTGCCCACGTCCACGCAGCCGAACAGTCCGAGCTCCTTCGTCCGGGTCTCGTTAAAGCGAGTCATCATGCTCTGCATGCGAGCGTAGTGGGCCGACGACTCGGCCGTGGCCACGCCCTTCTGCGCCATCACCTCCGTGTACGCGTTCAGCTCGAGCGTAAGCGGCATCCAGAAGTGCGGGTCGCTGTCCAGCTTGCCCGCCTTGGCCTCGAGCTCCTTGGAGAACTCGGTCAGCAGCGCACGGAGCATGTCCGAGTCCACGCTGAAGGAGCCGAGACTCGTGCCCACGGACTTCATCTCGCCGAA
>MBAC02011810.1:0-20811 GCA_001712635.2 Nothophytophthora sp. Chile5
ATCATGAATGTTGGTCACTGACCGCCTGCCCGCCACGTGTATTGTGTACACTTCCGGCCCGCAGGGCGTATAGCGATATCCGCCTAGCTGTATACAGCCTCCGTATACAGTCTCTGTGACCACACATTAAGTAACCCAGTTACGTTTGGGTCATTGACCGTGTAACCCCGTTACAAAGCCGGCAGTGTAGCTGGTTCAATTCTACAGCGGCAGACCGGAAAGCAGTCTGCAGCTGAGTCGGAAGAGAAACCAGCTGCAAATGCTAAGGCAATGTAATCACAAGCCGTGCAGGCTGTGGACGTCCCTCTGAAACGTGGCATTACTCTTGGTTGATCAAGACACGCGCGGGAAATACTTTCACTGATGATACAGCGGCGAAAATGCAAACGTTGGTGGTGCGACTTCTCCTGCTACTGCTGGGGTTCCAATTGTGAAGAAGATGCAAAGCAGCAGCAATGGTGAAGCAGGAGAGGAGACCGTCGGGTGTTATCAACCTTCCAGTGGCATCACCACGCGCGATGGCATAAGGAATACGAGCGAAACCAGCGGCGGGGGCTCTGAAGTGCAAGATTGCACAGGTACGTCCAATAGAAGGACTCTTGGTCGAAAGAAGAGGCTCCTATTCATGCTTTGCTGCGTTTGTCTGCTTTGATTATGATAGGTGGCGAGCCTGGCGTTACAGACTCTGCACAAGCAACCGCCAGCAACGCTGAAGTCCAAAAGCCAAGAGATTGAGACGGCGAGGACAGTCGGAGGCAGTTGATCACCTCCAGCGGCAGAAACTCGGGCCACAAACACTGACAAGTCCTAGGTGTCGCGTCAATTGCCGGATATTTCGTAACCAGTAGTTACAACGGCTCCAGTCGCACTGGCACGCATGGCGCCAGCAGACTGAGTCACACCAGAGCGGATGCAACCCCTTGCAGGAAAGTAAAGAAACCAAATTCAAATTTCGTTAATTACGCTAAGATTATCATGCAAATAGATCTGCTAATGATACTTTGTGAGCGCGAATTCCGCCTAACGCTCTCTCCTGTGGAAAGTTGGGCTCATTGCGAGCAGGGAACGGCGTCCTGTCCGGTCGAGGAATTGGTGCAAGTTCTGTTTCATCTTCAGGGTCATCGTGATAGAGAGATGCTTCTGCGTACACGTCAGCGACTTCGTCGTCGCCGAAGACCTCCTCCAAGTACTCGTCCCATAGTAAATGGTGTCTTATCCATTGACCCCGTCGCCAATATCATCAAGTGCCTCATCGTCGCTAGGCGCAGTAGGTGGCAGTCGTGGCCTGCCCGCCCGAGGTGAAGGGCTTGTAAAGCGCAGCAGGCGTTGATGACTGTCTGCATCACCTTCTGGCATCACCAGCGACCTCTGCATCCGCAATCCAGCTCCTCCAATCTCGCGCTCCTGCGACGGCAATGTACGTATCAGTAGCTCCGAGGTCGCTTTCTGGTCTCGCTGACGAATGTGCTTGCAAATGACATGGGTATCATGTGCCGTCGTGGAGGTCATCCGATTACGCTTAGCAGTGTGAATCAAGCTGAGCTCACTGAACAGACGTTCACAAGTCGCGGTGTTGACAGCAATAGAGAGCACTTTTAGCGCGAGGTCTGGCAGTTTGCTCCTGGGATGCTCGTCCTCCACGTAGTGCCAGAACTCGACGCTGTTGGGAAACTCAACGGCGAGTGCGCTAGTCATTTCTCCTGTCAGCCACTGCCGCATTTCGGAGCGGATACTCCCAAAGTCCTCGCCTATGAATCGCCGATAATAGTAAACGGCGAATTTGCACAGCTGAGAACGACTCGAAACAACGCTTCCTGTGGAGACGAGTTGGCGGGCATCGCCAATATGACTCGGGTGCAGTGCGTATCCCAACATAAATAAGGGTTGCTCACACTGTGCCCACCGAGCCTCCACGCAAGCCAGCAACGTGGAGCTTGACCCGTTGTTCGCCTGGAAGCCTCGGAAGATATCTCGGTATGAAATCACCACGTCCGCCACCGTGTTCTCATCGCGTTGCAGTCGAAAAGAAGCAATTGACAGCGGTTCAATCACACGCTCTGCTTTAGTTAGGTCATCCCAAAACGAGGATTGATCCAGAGCCAGCAATGCACTTGGGAATTCTGTCGTGTGCTTGTATTTTCGCGCCAGCATCTGCAATGCAGAGCTAACGCGGAGCAGCGAAGCGAAACAAAACTGCATGGAGTTCCATCGAGTCTCACACAGCGTAAACAGACCCAAGTGATAGCCATAGAAACTCTCCATGAGCCCTCTCGCACGCAGCAGCCATTTAGACGATGATGCGTTAAACACTGCACAGCTGCCGTTGCATCCGTGGCAATCTGCCTGAATGAAGATTTCAGCACGGCTTTCACGAGGTTATTGATGTCGTGGGCAAAACAGAAGGTAAACGCAACCAAAGGCCACCTTCGGGCCAATATGCGTCGAGCTCGTCCACATTGCCCAGGGTTATCAGTCACAATCGCTCCGACATCCCAGTGCTCCGCATACGCGCGCTCCATAATATGCTCGAGCTGTTCGGCAATAGCTAGGCCATCATGGCGAGCGCCAGCACTTGGTAGGGCGTATGTGAGGGCCTGCCCAAAGAGCGACAGCTGACATCCGAGCAGATGATCTTTGGATACGTCCATACAGACGTCCGAGAAACAATTAACGCGGCCACGTGTGGCTGCTTGAACTTTCTTGAGCAGCTCGATTTCAAGCTTTGAACAGTGCGCTGCATGGTCAGTTAGGATGCGCCCACCAAGCACTCGGCGTGACGGAAGGTGTGCTGATACACCAGGGAGCAGAAAATCTAAAAGCCTCTTCGTTGATCCAAGCTCAATGAACATGTCTGACAGGCGGTTGTCAGCTTGAAACTCAACGAGAAGACGCTCCAGCTGCCGTTTGTCGTTCTTGGATAATCGCCGGGGGGACTTGCGCTTGGATGAGCTTTTAGGAGACCTTCGAGTAGAGGAACGCCGGCTTGGGGAAGCGAATAGGCGGGCAACGGGGACACGACTTCGGTTTGCGGTCGACCTTTCGCTTGAGTCGTTTCCCTCAGAGACCACAGGTTGACCGAGGTGTACGCTCTCAATCTCGGCCGAATAGTGCGCGCAAATGGCCAAGTGCGCCTTGAACGCATAGCTCCGGCCCAGAATTTTCTTTGGAGGGGGAACAGCATGGTGATCCGTCGCAGAACTCTGGTCAGTATTGTAGGCCTGTGTGCAGTGCTTGCATGCGAAGAACTTGTAGCCACCTTGGCTTCGTTCTTCATGTTCTAGCTGCACGAAGTGAGCACTCTCGGCGCACGAGGGCCGCGGCATGAAGCGGTTGGGCTTGGATCTCGACTTCTCTCCGTGTGGCTCACTTTTCGCAGTGAATCGGAGGCAAATCTTTTAAAGTTATACAGTAAACTCTAAAATATTTTAGGCGAAAGGGCCGCTCATTTGATCTGAGTATGTAGTGATCCCAAAACTTTTAGGCGAAAGGGCGACAAAGGGCCGCCTAAACTCGTTTAGGCCGCCTTTTCGCCTAAACCTTTCACCGCCTTTACCAACACTGGGAGGTGGCCTGGGGTTGATGCTTTTCGAGACTTTGAGGATCCATTTCATTGGGCTGTGATTGGTCAGCTCGGAGCCCATCACCCTGAATCCCCAAGCGATTGTCACTTGAAACACGTGCGGAACACTGCGGCTATTCTTTGCCTTAATTAAGTAACGCTTCTGTAGATCTCAATGGAGTCATGCTCCTCTATACAGGTCGCTTCACTATGTACATGCCGCCTTAATGGTACTGCTCTCGACACCCCCACCCTTTAATCAATAGAGCCACGGCGACAGCGACCCGATGAGCACCTCCCCTTCGTCCTCTTCTCCGTCTGCCGTTGTTGCGCCATCGAGTGGCACGCCACCGTCATCATTGTCGCCTAGAAGTCGCTGCAGACTAGCGTGTCGATGCAACTGGGCGGCGTCTTCCCTTGCCACCAGCACCACGGGGATGGTCACGTGCTGGCCGAGGCCCCGCGCGTCGTCGGCCAGGGAATACCTGCGGTCCGGGTGCTTGGCTCGAGCCGCCTTCGAGTTGATGACCACGACGCCCGCCGCTCCCGCGTGCTGCAGACGCAGCGCCTTCTCTGCGAACGTGCACGTGCCGCGCGTCACCATCACGATCTTGCCGCGGACGCGCTCGGGCTCCACGGGGGTGCAGGCCTCGCCGATTTCCGCTGAGAACAGCAGCAGCGGTGCCTCCACCGCCGCGGGGGTCGTGACCTGCAGCCCGAACTTGGCGGGCGACGCCACCAGCGTCATCACATGCAGGTCTCCGAGACGCACAGCCAACCCCACAGGCACAACTGGAGGCGTGGCTTGCTCGTCACGTGCTGCGGCCAGCTCCACATTGCGCTGGCGCACCTGCAGCTTGCCGTTCTCGCACTCGGGATTGGCTGACGTCTGCTGCCCTGTGCGCTGGAACAGCTCTGCGTCCAGCATGAGGATGTGGCCCTCCGTACTGAAGATCACGTCCGACGTCTTGAGAGGTCGCCTGCCCCTCGCCACATACGAATTGCCGTCCATTATGCCACTCGTATTGCCGACGGTGGCGTTCATATTGCCGCATGAAGACGCGGTCGAGAGAGATCCATGTGACAAATTCGAGGCACTACAGTTCTCAGATGTCGAGGTTGTGCCGTTGACTGGCCGTCGCCGCTGCTGTGGCAATGGAGGCGCCGGTATGATCACATCCGACTCGTCACTGAACAGCAGGTAGAGATACTTGACCGTCTCCGAGAGGAAGTAGCTGTCCATTCGGTCCTCCACGTCCAGCGTGAGGATATCTCTCACCGCTGCATAACCACAGGGAACCTCGGAGACCCGACGGATGTCCTCCAGCATCTGGCGTCCCATCTTGAGGTACTTGTGGTCCTTTGTGGCCTGGTACAAATGATACGTGCTTTCGATGAGCTCTGGACGCAGTGGCGCCGTGCGCGCCCAGTTGATGACCGTGCCGCGCTTGCCAGGCTTGGATGTGCTGCGGGGCGCCAGATCGAACAGCTCGGGCATGGCGCCGAACTCATCCCAGAGCGAGAAGAGCTGCTCGTGAGTGCGGATGGCGCCCGACACGTCGCCCGCCAGCACCTGCAGTCCTGGCCAGAAGGCTTGCAACGCCGAGACCCGGCGAGCACGTACCTGATCCTTGCCGCGATTCATATCCACCTCAATGTACACGTCACCGTGGTTCACGTGGGTCTCCACGGCCTGATAACTAGCGTTGAACATGGTTAGCCACGCGGCGTCGCCGCTCACGAGGTGGTACTTGAGCAGATACTCGAAGAACGAGTCCAAGCCGGCACCAATGCCCACGTGCGAGTGCACCCATTTGCCTGACGCCACGTCGATGGCGCTGCCCAGCAAGTCCAGCTCAGAGCGACGTTCCCACAGCGCCACCACCGCCTCGCGCGCGCGATCTTCGAAGCGCGAATCGTTCGAAAGCCGCGAGAGATACGACATTTCCACCAGCAACGAGCCTGCAGCGGCGGGGCATGTGAGCGTGGCGGCGCGGTCTTTCGGCGCCACGCCGCGCTGCAGGTTCACGCGATGCACAGGCAGCCCCGTGGGGGTCTCAAACGCCGGTAGCAGCCGCTGTCCGAGGTCCAGCGCCAGCGTGAGCAGCTCGCCGTCGTACTCGTCACGTGACATCAGCCCGAAGTGCTCGGGCGCCGCCAGCATGTGCGCCGACACGAGGCCGCCAACCACGCGGATGGTGGACTCGAACACGGACACAGTAACGTCGCGGTCGAAGGACACGGTACGGGCCACCAGCTGCACGGCGCGCGCGAACTCATCGCGGTCTCCGAGCACGGCCAGCATATCCAGCGAGTCGATGAGCGTGAGCGAGAAGCCGCCCAGCACGTCGTCCAGGTCCCCGCGCTCACGTCGGTCCCAGCGTCGCCCCGAGCACGACAGCGGCTTGAGCTCGTCCCACGGGAATGCGTGTGTCATGTAGTTGCGGTAGCCGTGGTAGAACATCTCGCGCGCTTGCTGCTGCAGATGCCGCCGCTCCGACGCGTGCATGTGCGCGCTACAGACGGCAGAAAGAGCCGCGACCGCCACCACTAGAAGAAGCAGACGACGGAGAAGATCAGAGCACCCGCGGTGGCACGTGAGCGTGGCCATGGCGAGAGATACACAGCCGAGAACGCAAGCTCGCAGCCGCCTTCCTGCTGCTTCTGGACTCTACCGGAGACGGGATGCGTCTGGCTTGAAACGAACATCGGACTTTAGAGGAGAAGGTACGGTACTGCGAGTGCGTTTCTAAATGAATTAGAGAAGCAGCACCGCAGTGCACTAAACATGTATACACCTCTGGAGTCCTGAATTTGGTATACACCCCTTCATCGGATCCAGTTGCCAGTGCGCTCTCTCACTCGCGAAAATGCTGCGACGGCAGCCGACCCGCGTGGAAGACCGCGCCGACGTGGCAGCTGAGTACGAGGCGTATCTGCAGGAGAAGGCGCGCAAGAGCAAGACGCAGACCAATCCTCATGACCAGAGCGATCGTTCGACCACGCCAGCGGCCCAGCTGGAGGCTCGTCGCCAGAGCGCGCGCGCTCGCATTGGGCTGGACTCCTTCGGCTCCTCGTGAAGCGCCACGTCCACGAGGCTGCAGGTGACCGACCGACCGGGAATGCGGACGGGCAGGAGAGCTGGAATGACTGACGGACCGGCCGACCGAGCTGGACGGAGAGCCCCCAAGATTCAGGGGCGCCTCGAATACTTGATAGACCAAACCGCGTCATCAGCAAGATGACGTGCAATAAATCACCAGCGTTACTTACTCGAAACTTGCGTCACTTCGTTCTCAGGCGCGGATTGGTCAAAACCCTGTTGCTGCCAGAGGTCATTTACTCTCCGATTGGTCAAATCAACGATTCATCGTCTGTTCCGTATCATGATTGGATAATTTACGTCTGGACCTTTTCGTGCTGACCGTGTGCCAAAAGGTCTCACTCATTACCGCCGATAACTAGCCAAGAAGCCGAGGGGAGCGCGTACGTACGTATATGGTGGCGATGTGGGACGGTTCCTCGCCGCTGCTGCCGATGGCGCACCGCCGCTCACGCAACGCAAGCACCGGCAGTTTCCCGGAGGTGCACGACGCGCCTCCGTCGCCGCGCCACCGCCTCACGGACCGGGAGAGCGAGAAAATGAGGGCGAAAGCGCCCAAAGTGCGGCCGACGCCTCGCCATCGCGCGATGCAGCGGCTGCCGGCGCTGCTGCTGCTGGTGAGCGCGGGCTTCGCGCTGGGCTACTACGCGCAGCTGTTGCTGTTCTTCTTCCACGTGCGGCTGGGGCTCACGGCCGAGGTGCTGCGCACGCAAGAGGTGGGGCTGGCGCAGAAGCGCACGGCCTCCCTCATCGAGCACACGCAGCGCGTTGTGTTCGTGTGCAAAAAGACCAACTGGGACTTCCTGGGCTTCACGGCCAGTCCGCACACGATTTTGTTCGCGCACGAAGACGTGGCGGTCCCCACCGCCATCGAAGACACGCTGCGTGTGGTGCGTCACTCCGGAGTGGACAGCTACCTGAACCTGCACAACAAGACGGTGACCATCATGAGCCACGTGCACGCCGCAGACCCGCGCAGCCACCTGCTCAAGCAAGACGACGAGGCTGTGATCTACTGGCCGCACTACTACCAGTGTCTCAAAAAGTGCACGGACCTGGCCGCCTGCTACGCCGGGGACATGCACGTGAACATTGGCGACGCCAGCAACACGAACTCGTACGTGTTCGCCACGGGCGGCTCGTACTTCGTGGGCAGCGCGCTGCTGCAGTGCATGATGGAGAAGCCCATCTTCGTGGAGCTGGACGGTCTGGACTTCGGCGAGGACAAGACGGTGGGCAAGATGCTGCACTACAACCGCTGCAAGGTGCAGTACGTGAGCTGCAAGTGGTTCAACAACGAAGAGGTCTACTCGCCCAACGCGCAGATCAAGATGAAGAAAGGTTTCTCGGCCGAGATCCACGAGGACACGGTCTTATTAGGCAGGGATCAGCAGCTGCAGCAGCAGCTCCAGCAGCACGGCGACCGGGTGCGCCGCGTGCTCACGGCGGAAGAGTCGCCGCCGTCGCCGGCAGAAGGAGAGCGCGGCATCGTGTGAGAAACACACGCAGGAGAAAACCGCGATTGACTTGTTAAAGGAGCACGACAGCGAGGGAGGGCGAGAAGAAGAGGGGGACGCAATGACCTGCTTCTTCTCCTCTGCTTTGCTGCGAGGGGCTGGAAATACATTACTTGACAGCACGTTGGTAGTCGCGGGTCGAGGGCGTTGACGGACGAGTGTCGTAGGGAGCGGCCAGCGAGGCGATCAGCAACAGCGACACAAGAGCGATGGATTTGCGATTCGAGGCGGGAAAGGAGGTCACGATGGAGGTACGTGCAACAGGAGACGGCGCGCACATACGAAGGTAAGGGCGAGAGGGGGTCGCGAATGGCCACGGAGAGGTTTCAGAAGCTGTTGGAGTCGCGATGCGCTTAGATATGCTCTGTTTTATAGACGCCAAGGCGGCGCTGACCTCCGAGAATAGGTCGCACGAGCACGTGTCGCTATAAATATGGAGGCGAGCAGGAGCGTGAAACTTCGCCATGACGTCCGCGGCTGTTAATAGCGCTGCGCTTCCTGGCCTCAGCAAACGGAGCTGAAGGAGGCCAGTCGCACCAAGTGGAGACAGCGCAGTGACGCACAACAGATCTCCCAAGCTCGAGTCTGCTCATGGGCTGCGGAGCCTCCATACTACAGCGCGCGGATGGCAACTCCAAGATCACGCCTCAGTCTGGCGGCAGCGGAGGCCTGGGCAAGGGAGTGCGCTCGCCGCTCACGCCAGACCAGATCAACTCGCGCATCGTGTGCTCGCCCAAGACCATGAAGTCCAAAGTGTCGGCCAAGGTCAACGTCCAGTACGCCTTCGTGTCGCAGCGCGGCTACTACCCGGACGGTGAGTCTGGAGCCTGAGTCCTGTCCGCTTTGCGTTGTCTCTTGCGTTGGCACTGACCCTGTATTGTTGTGTCTGCCTTCCAGCGCTGGACAAGCCGAACCAGGACAGCTGCACCATCCTGCCGGCCTTCACGGGTGACTCGTCCAAGATGTATTTCGGCGTGTTCGACGGCCACGGCACGACCGGCGACCTATGCGCCTCGTTCGTGCGGAAGGAGTGTCCCGAGCGACTCGTGCGCATCCTGGACCGCAAGAACTGCTCGTTTCTGGAGGCCTACTCCAAGTCCTTCGAGGAGACCAACGCGCGGCTGCACGCGTCGCGCATCGACGACAGTCTGAGCGGCACCACGGCCATTTGCATGTTCCTGGACGGCGACGCCATCCACGTGGCCAACGTCGGCGACTCGCGCGCGGTCATCGCCACCATGAGCGAGGGCAAGCTCATCGCGCAGCCGCTCTCCGTCGATCAGACCCCGTACCGATCGGTACGAACGCGGCACTGATAGCAGCTACGAGCGGACGGATCTCTCTGACTGACGATGGCTGATGGTTGTGTGGGGAACAGGACGAACGCGAGCGCGTCAAGCGATCGGGAGCGAGAGTGCTCACGATGGACCAGCTGGAGGGGATCGCCCCCATCCACGATGTACGTCTTTGAGCTGCCGCGCCTTGAGCTTCGCTCGTTCTTACGCTTTGGCTTGCTGTCGATGCGTTTGGTGCTGGCTAGAACTGGGCGGCAAATCTGAACGACCAGGTGGACGAGGATGGCGACCCGCCGCGCATCTGGTCGCCGTACGGCGCGTTCCCCGGCACGGCGTTCACGCGCAGCTTGGGCGACGAGATCGCGGAGACGCTGGGCGTCATCGGCGTGCCGGAGATCACGTCACTGCAGCTCACGGAGGACGACCACTTCGTGGTGATCGCGAGCGACGGCGTCTTCGAGTTCCTCACGAGCCAGGCGGTCGTGGACATGGTGGCGCAGTTCGAGGACCCGCTGGAGGCTTGTCAGAAGGTGGTGGCCGAGTCCTACCGCCTCTGGCTCACGTACGAGCTGCGCACGGACGACATCACGTGCATCTGCGTGTACTTCCATTTCAGCGAAGGCGCCACGACCACGTCGGGGGCCGTCGCGACCGCCAACACCTCGCCGCGGACCAACTCGATGGTCCGGCGACTGCCTCACAAGGCGAGCGACCGTGACTTGAGCCAGCAGCTCCGCCCTGTGCGTCGCGGCATGTCTAAGGAGAAGCGGCGCGCACAGATGCGCAAGGACATGGCGCAGCTCGTGAAGGAGGAGGATCTGGCCTACCGCGTGAGCGACCACTCCATCCCCAAGACGTCGGCCGAGCTGCGCATGCTGGAGGCGCTCACGAACGGCAACTGGCTCTTCCGGCAGCTCACGCAGGCGCAGAAGGACGACATCTTCGCGGTCATGGAGCGCATCGCTGTGCGCGAAGGCGACATGGTGATCCGCCAGGGAGATCCGGGCGACAAGTTCTACATCGTGGAGAGCGGCGACTTCCAGGTGAGTGTGCGCGGCGCGGACGGCGCTGGGCCCGAGAGCATCGTGCACACGTACACGCAGGCGCCGCTGGCGCCCGGCACCGACCCGGACCAGCAGCCAGCGTCCTTCGGGGAGCTGGCGCTCATGCACAACAGTCCGCGGTCCTCTTCCGTGAAGGCGCTGTCCGCCGGCGTGTTGTGGGGCATCGACTGCCGCGCGTTCCGTCGCGTGTTCATCAAGGCACCGACGTCGGTGCTGGTGCAGACGCTGAAGAAGGTGGACGTGCTCAAGACGCTGACCAAGACGCAGCTGGAGCGACTGGCCAACAACCTCACGGAGGTGGATTTCCACGACGGCGACTACATCATCAACCAGGGCGACGTGGGCAACACGTTCTATGTCATCCAGGAGGGCGCCGTGATCTGCACCATCTGGGAGGAGGACGCCACGACGGCATCCCCCACCGCCGCCGGTGGCCCCGCCAAGAAGAAGACGTCGCGGGAGGTGCTGCGGCTCAAGAAGAACCAGTACTTCGGCGAGCGTGCGCTGTTGAACGACGCGCCTCGTGCCGCGAACGTCATCTCTGTGGGACGCACGAAGCTGCTGCAAGTGGCGCGACGCGAATTCGAGGAGGTGCTGGGCTCACTGCAAGATATGATCGAGGCCGATCGTCAGCAACGTGAGGCTCGCCACAACTTCGAGACGGCCGTGAAGAACCTTATTTACAGCCCGACGGCCGGTGCAAGACGCAACTCGATGGCTTTGCTGGGGCCATTGCGGCCGCAAGACATGCGCTTCCGCTGCGTGCTGCAACCCACGGACTTCGGCTTCCTCGCGCTCTATCAGGGCGTGAGCGACGCCAAGCGCTTCTTCACTGTCAACGTGTTCTCGCTGCAACAAGTGACCGCCGAGCG
Source organism: Nothophytophthora sp. Chile5 (assembly GCA_001712635.2). Lineage (NCBI taxonomy): Eukaryota > Oomycota > Peronosporomycetes > Peronosporales > Peronosporaceae > Nothophytophthora > Nothophytophthora sp. Chile5. Next base: position 11,411 of record MBAC02011810.1, read on the forward strand.
TCGAGCTGACGAGGCGGCTCGCTACGTAACGACGCACAAAACCATCCGCCTGGACACGCCGCTCGTGCCGGAGATGGTGGTGTCGTGGCGGGACGACCGCGGGTTGTACCTGTCGTTTGACACGGTCATGGCCACGGACCTGGCGGCGCTGCTCGCTGAGGAGCCCAAGGCGCGTTTCGCCGACGAGCGCACGACGCGCACGTTCGCGGCGCAGGCGCTGCTCATGCTCGAGTACATTCATCAGGCAGGGTACGCTTATCGCAATCTCAGCAGCGAGAACGTGACGCTGGACACACGCGGCTACCTGCAACTGCACGACTTCCGCCACATGAAGCGACTGCCTGATGAGACGCGAACCTACACGATCTGCGGCACGCCCGAGTACATGGCGCCCGAGATGATCTCGGCCAGAGGCCACACAGCCACGGCCGACATCTGGGCGCTCGGCATCCTCATCTACGAGATGCTGTGCGGCCACACGCCCTTCACGTTGAACAACGCTGCTGGTCAGGGGGCTAGTGGAGACGGCAAAGGAGCCGACGAGGAGGCCAAGACAGACGGGGGCTCCGGGCCGCAGCTCAACGAGAAGGACGTGACCATGGCCGTGTACTCGAAGATCTCGCGTCACCGCAAGGGCGCGTTGGTGTTCACGCGAGATGACGTGTCGCCCGAAGCCCGCGATCTCGTGCAGCAGCTCCTGGATCCGTTTCCCGACGCGCGATTGGGCGGTCAAGGTATCGTGGATATCGCCAAGGGCGGCTCGGTGATCCGCGCCCATCCATGGTTCGAGAGCGTCGACTGGGTGCTCCTGGCCTCCAAGACTGCAGATGGAGAGCAGGCCGATACACTCACCAAGCTCGTGGATGATCAGCTCGCGACGGCCAGCAGTAGCGGAGCTGAGATGCCGACGCTGGAGCCGATGCAACGAGGCACAGGCGACCTCGACTGGCTCGACAGCTTCTGATGACCAGCGGATGCTGAGTTGTGTGCATGTAGGCTATCTATCATAGTTGAGAGGCGGAGGACCCTCGAGACAGGAGGCGAAAGGTCGGACGTATCCAAATGCACTTTGGATCGAGCGGTCATTGCCTTTCTTTCCATCTTCTGCAGATACGGAGGGCTTGGAGCTGCGAGGACCGAAGCGCTTGAACGATGGCGACGAAGCAACCAGAGCCGGCGCCCGAGGGCACGCGGCCGCTGCTCATCTCGATGCGCGAGATGGAGACGCTGGCGCTCAAGACGGGCAGCGGCCTGCGCGAGACCGTGGAGTTCAAGGTGTTCACGCGCGCCGAGGTGTTGGCGCAGATCGCGCAGGTGGGCTTCATGTGTCCGTTCCACGAGTTCCGCGCCGAGATCGCCAAGATGCCCGCGGGCGACGACGTTCTCATCGTGGCGGACCCGACGGAGACGTACGGCGAGAACTGGCTGCTCTGCCTCACGCGCCGCGCCTTCGACTCGCAGATGGAGAAGTTGCAGCAGCGCGAGCAGGCGCGGCAGGACGAGTTGGCAGCGCAGGAGAAGGCGACCAGCGCCGCCGCGGACGCCGACGACGTCTCCAAGATCGTATACGAGGACCGCCCCGTGCTCTCGCGGCCCTGGAGCTCCGCCACGGCCCGCGAGACCCACGACGACGTCGAGGCACTCACCGCCAAACCCACACGGCCATTGGTAGGCAGACGCCAGCTCTCTCCCTCGCTCTATCTCTTGTTCTGACGAGCACTTCCTTCGGTTGACTCACGACAGATCACCATCTCCGTCACCAAGATGTCGGACGAGCTCAACGCCGACTACAAGTTCAGCGACCGGGACGCTGACCAATGTGCGGTTTGCTTTGCTATGAGGGTGGGCCTCGGGCTGGGGAGTCTCACTCTGCTGGCTTTTGGGTGTAGGCTTCGTGGAGTGGCGGCAGCACAAGGACCCGAACTACGAGCTGACGCGGCTGGAGCAGGACGTGGGGCTGCAGGGCACGCCGGCGCTGGTGGACGGCACGACGCAGACGAGCTGGTTCCGCTCCGTGAACAGCGCGCTGCAGTACGAGCCCATCGTGATGGCGGCGGCGCAGCGTCGAGCCGAGATGGACAGCGAGGCGCTGCAGACCTTCCTGGCTCGCGTGCTTCCCCGCGTAGAGCGCGCACTGCAGCAGAACGAGACGCTGGACGTGTTCCTGGATCCGTTCGCTCACCTGCTGGAGGAGGAGGACGCGTCGCTGGGCAACAAGAACAACGAGAACGCCATGCGCGAGCTGCGCAGCTTCACGGACCTCGTGTACAGCAAGAACAAGACGCTGCCGGTCGTGGACTGGCACCCGAGGCGGCACGGCGTCGTGGCGGTGGCCGCGGCGGCTAACGCGTCGTTCGCCCGGCGACTGGACCTACTGGACACGGTGGACAGCTCGTTCATCCTCATCTGGAACTTCGTGGACCTGATCCACCCGCAGATCATGCTCGAGGCGCCGCAGGACGTGCTGGCCATGCGTTTCAACCCAGCAGCGCCTCACCTCGTGGCTGCAGGGCTGTACAATGGCCAAGTGCTCGTCTGGGACTTCTCCAAGGCCGAACACTTGCTCTCCAAGATGAAAACTACCAAGACCTCATCCGGTGGAGCCACCACTGGAGCAGCAACTGGCTCAGGTGGCGTCTCCATTTCAGGCAAAAGTGGTCGCGGAGACGAGGACAGTCACAAGCAAGTGCCACCCGTGAAGCCGCTGTACGTGTCGTACATTGACGTGAGCCATCGCCGACCGGTGGCGGACCTGCAGTGGCTACCAGCGGGCGTTGAAGTCAACAGTCGGGGCCACATCGTGGCGTCCACTGGCGCGGACGCTAGCGCGGTGAACCAGTTCGTGACCATTGCCGCCGACGGCCAAGTAGCCTTCTGGGACCTGCGCTTCAAGGACCCCAAGTACCGCGGCGTGACGCGGGCGAAGGTGGACAAAGGTGGCGCGAAGGACGGCAGCGGAGCGGCAGCTCCGGATGTGCACTTTGTGCCCATCTACTCCATCTCGCTGGGCAAAGTGGATAGTCCCGGGGAGCTGACGTTGCAGACTTTGTGTCTTGAGAAGCCCCGCGAAGAGGCCGGAGGCGGTGGAGAAGGAGGCGGCGCTGGAGCCTCAGCGCTTACCAGTCGCTTTTATTGCGGCACAGAGGAAGGCGAGTTCGTGTACGCGGACTGGCGCCCGCATGCGACGTCGAAAGGCAGTGGCAGAGGAGAAGACCCAGCAGCAGGCGGGAGAGGCGGCGAGGAAGGCGTGGAGTACGTTCAGTGGCTGCATCGGGACCACTCCCGACCAATCCTGGGGTTGTGTCCGTCCCCGTTCTTCCCGAGCATCTTCCTGACGGCGAGCGAGTCCCACTTCCATCTCTGGAACGTTGCGCATCAACACGAAGCTGGGAGGGGAAGCGACGCTGCCGGCGCTCCGGGTGGGGCTTCCAATGGCCCGATCTTCGTGTCGCCTCTTACGTCGTCAGCTATCACGTGCGTGGCGTTTTCCCCATCGCGACCGGCCGTGATCTTCCTGGGCAAAGCTGACGGGATGCTCGAGGTCTGGGACTTCCTGGATCAGTCGCATCGTTCCAGTCTGTCCATTGGAGTCACTGCTTGCGCACTCACGTCCATCGAGTTCCGTCCGCAACTCGTCTCGGCCGTCAACGCGAGCGGAAATGCGGCGAATGCGTCAGCACCTTCGGGGGGCGGCAATGCCGCAGGTCGAGCCAAAGCTGCTGCCGACGGTGCAAAAGGCCGCGCTAGCGCTGGCGGCTCAGGCGGCCCCGTGGGTGGAGGCGGGAACGCACCTGCCGCTACGAACATCAAGCAGCAGCTTGTGGCTATTGGCGACCAGATCGGGAACCTGCACATTCTGGAGGTCCCCCGCACGCTGTCGCGCCCGACTGGCGGCGAGCGCGCGACCATGGAGGCCTACTTTAAGCGCGAGAGCGAGCGCATGAAGGCTGCAAGGGCGGCCTCAGCGGGTGGAGGTGAAGGAGCGGCGCCAAGTCTCCGCCAGAGCCGAGGGGAGGACGCAGGCTCGCCTGGAACAATAGCAGCGGCCGGCCATGCCGCCTCCTCTGGGAAAGAAGCGGAGACAGCGCGCTTGGGTACTGCTGGAGTGGACGACGAGGCCTTCAAGCTCTTGGAGAGCGATTTCTGCCGCGACATGGGCATCGACAACGCTCGCTGCGCGTGAGTTGACAAGGCAGGCACCGAAACCTGGGGTTGGATATATATGTGATGTGCCAATTATTACGAGGAAAACAGTACTTTGGTATGGTTTGTAAAGTGGACAGTTGGGAGGGTCCCTTTGGAGGACATTTACGGCCCAGAGAAAGTGCGGCTCGATATGACTGGCAACTAATTTCCCCACCCCCAATGTTGGAACGCTCACGTGTTTATTGTTCGGTCCTTGTCAGTATCTCTCTCTTAGTATCTCCCCCATCTTAGCAGCTTAGCAACGACGACGCTCCTCATACTCGCGCTGCACTTCCTCCGACGTCTTGCCCGACGTCTCCGGCACCAGCTTCAGCGACAACGCGAAGAAGATCGCCAGCAGCACCACGAACGGAAGACAACTGTAGTCGTTGATGGCGTCGGAGATGTACGGGTACGCCACACCGACGATCAAGTTGCACAGCCAGTTGGCGAAAATGCCAATCGACGTCGCAGTCGCACGCACCGAGTCCGGGAACAGATCGGCCGTGATGACCCACACGAGCGGACCCAGAGTCACGCCGAACACGATCACGTACAGAGCTGTGAACACGACCGACAGCGCCGGCACGTTCACCAAGAACGCCACCGTCATCAGCACAGCCATGACGAACATGCCCACGATACCCCACAGGATCATGTTGCGGTTACCAAAGCGGACCGCCAGCACACCCGCGAAGAACGCAGGCCAGATGTTGATGAAGTCGATGATCAGCGTGTCTACACGAGGGTCCGAAATGCCAGCGTCCTTGAAGATGCTACCCGAGTAGTAGAACACGGCGTTGATACCCGAGAGCTGCTGCGAGCATGATAGCAAGATGACACCGGCCAGCTGCAGACGGTACTTGGGTGAGAACAAAGACTCCTTCACCATGGGCTCAACCAGGCCTTGCTCCGTTTCGCTCGGCTTGCCCGTCGACTCGAGCCACGACAACGCCGTAGACACGTTCTCCTCGCCGTACAGACGACCGATCACCTGCTTGGCTTCCTCACGGCGATTCTTCGTGAGCAGCCACGCAGGACTCTCCACGCACAACGACGGAGCCAGCAGCAAGAACAGCGCCGCCAGGATGACAGGGAAACCCGAAAGGTAGCGCCAGCCACTGCTCGTGTTTGCGAAAAAGAAGCAAATGGCCGGGAACACGATACCGATGGTCACAGAGATCTGCAGACCTAGACCCAGGATGTTACGGAGGTGCGGCGGAGAGAGCTCATTCGTGTATGTACCAGCGAGCCAGTGGCGGCACCCGACGCGATACCCGAGATCAAACGACCGACAGCGAACGCCCACACATTGGACACGGCCGTCTGGACCACAGCGCCGACGATGATGAAGATGCAGTTCACGAACAGCAGCTTCTTACGCCCCCACGTATCGCTGAAGTGACCGCATAACAGACTGCAAATCATACCACCGAAGATCCATGCGTTCACCGCGAATGTCCATTCTAGCTTCGAGTGGCCTGGAAACATCAGACACGTGCCCTCCGCAACGGGACGAGCATTGCACTGGTCCGTATCGCTGTATTGCGACAGATTCAACTGCGACGTGGACCAGCCGCTCTGGAAGGGCTGAAGCAGCGCCACCAGGAGACTCGAATACAGGATCCAGCTGGGCTTGATCTGCTTCGCGGCGGCCTTCGCGCCTTCGTTGAAAGCGTTGACGGTACCGAACGCATCCTTGGCGTCGTGACTTCGTTTGCGATGCCATAGTTGATTGAGTGTCGACCAACTTGCCAGAAGTGTGCAGTCGTAGACTGGGTTGTTGCTTTGAATCGAGCTGGGCTTGTCCAAATGGAAACTGACGCTTGAGTGGGGCGGCGAACGTGATCTGCGACCGTGAGCACTCGGACAGCGAGACACATAGCGCACTCTGAACCGCTGAGAGAGGCGCACAGCAAACGCTGCCTCGTGCAGTCTGCGCCACATTGCCCCACCACTGCTGAACAAAGGGATGAGTGTGCCGGTGCGTGCACTCGCTGCCTTGATGCTGCGTGGGTCTATGCCACGTTGCTGCTCAAGACTGAATGGACGTGCCGATTTACCGCGTTGCTGATGATGCGTTATTTCATCTTGGTGGATTGCAGCTGAATAGCACAATCTTTCCCGACTGCGATAAGTGTGTGTCGACAAAGTAGATCTTCAACTTGAGCCAGGCGCGTTCCCAGAAGTTGTTCTTTTACTCGCCTTCAAAATTGCGTACATGTAGGCACGATACCTGGAGAAGCATGGACTGACGAATACATGTTGCAAACCGCTTCGCCAGCACATTTCCGGACCAATTCCGGCTGGACAGCGCATGCTGCCGGTCAGCACACCATTCAAGCAATCGTGGCCAGGATTACGCAAACCCGGGAAATTCACTGTTTTCTTCAGAATGCGTGAACCATTGCTGGAGTTTCACCACCATCGCGTTCATGCACACCACACAGTAATGGTATCGCGAGACACAGAAGTCCCATGCTTGATACTTGGTCACAAATCAGGAATGAGTGGGAGAGCTCTTGCGGGGTTCGTCATGCTCTTCTTTCCCGTTTCAAACACGATACCGTCGCGTTCTCCACGCCCCCAAAACTCTACTATAGTGGCGAGTGATACTTACTGCCTTCGTATTGAGCCTCTCCGGAGGTGCACTTTGACCGCTGCCTACAGCGCATTGAGACATTGCACCACTACATACAGCCTTGTGGTCGTCGCCTTCGCTGGCCCCACCACCGACAGCGATCTTGAGATATACTAGTACAAGTTGATAATCCCATACCCCTTTCTGTGCTCTCATAAAATAAATTCTGTACCGTATGAAGATGCAGATTATGTGTTCTTCTCAAAATGTCCGAGTTTTTCAAATGAGGTCATCAAAATAGGCTTGGCGACATGGTCGATGATAGCTCACGAACTCACTGTCAAACGCGAGGCCTCGGAGTCGCTGTTGACGTTCCTCGAGCTGCCAACATTTCAGCATCGTCCGATTAAAAAACGGGATAAAGTCGATTCCTCTTCTTCAACTGACCAGCCTGCCGATGATGAACTATTCGGCGTTTGTTCCTGCTGGCCTCAGCCCTCACAACACGGAAGCGAGTGGCAAATGCAAAACCTACTCGCTTCGGATGCTTCGCGAGTGCGATTGCCAGGAACTGCCTCTGCTCGTCCAGGTGGCCTCCACCTTCATGCAAGAAGACGTCGTGGTGTACAACTGCACCATGTCCAGCGTTACGACCAAAAGCTCGTGGGACGTGTCCTACCGGTTCTCGGAGTTCTTCGCTTTCCGCACGGCGCTGGAAGACCAGTGGACGTGCCACGACGCCGAGTGCTCCGGCTCGTGCCAAGCCATCCGAGAATATGTTTCCGCTTGCTTCCCCAAGAAACGCCTGGCGATCATATCCAGCAAACCCAGCACCGTTGCTGATCGCAAGAGCAAGTTGGAGAATGTGTTGATGCACCTGCTTCGGTGTGTGCTGCTTCCCGGTAGTGCCATGAAGTGCTTCCATGCGAGACAGAACCTGCCAAGCAACTTATTCGAGTTCCTCGTGGTGAGGGACGACACCGACAAGCGATCGCTGCTGCAGATTTTCGTCGACAACTACCAAAAAAACATGAAACGGTCTTCGAGTGAGCCAACTCTGCCGGACAGCTTCCACGCGAGCACAGCTACAGTGGGCTCGACTACTGACGCATCGCAGTGCATGATTTGTCTGGAAGCCACGCATCTGGGGCGGGACCACCGCGACTGCGACGCCGAGAGTTTTGAAGGTGCCACCTCGGCGATTGTGCTTCCCTGCAAGCACGTTTTCCACCGCGAATGCGTGTTCGAGTGGCTGCTGTTCGAGTTCCACTGTCCCGTGTGTCGCGCTCGGATCGGTCCGACAGCTGTGATAAACTACTGTCGCCCCAAAAACCACGTGCAATGGTGGCTTGGCGACTTCGACGAGGACCTGCTTCACCCTGCCACAGAGTAAGCAAGACTGCAGCACAAGTTGGTTTTATAGCAGTCTGGCGGTTGATAGCCACCAAGTATTTATCGAGAACGATGGAAACGAAACATTGCGATTCTGCTGAAGTTCGCGTTTCAACCGAGCGGACAGATGGAGACAAGACCGGACTTCTCTGTCCTAAACTGCAGGCAGCGATTATAATTCGAACGCGTTGAAGAATTCGCATTCAGGGGAGACCAAATACATGAGCAGCCAGTGAACTGCAACACAGAATAACCATTACAGGCATTCGAATGGCAAAGAGGGAGGAGGGACAACTAGAATTCAACGAGGTCTAGTATTCGAGTCCGCACTGTAGAAGATGAACTATCTTCGTTTATGTATGCAATATGTTGAAGTTGGCTGTCCCAGAAAGAGTGCTAACTATGCATTTTGACTAATGAACGCGTGGGCGTCGACAACCACAGAAACAAGATCTGGATTAATCTAAAGCGACAAATGGTCATCGCCCGGCGAGCAACAAGTTGCAGAACACAGCGTGGGACATTAAGACTTGCCCCTGAGCCCACATGCAGTCGCCATCAGTGGAAATCCAACGCCGTTTAACTTCAAGAGAAGCACCCCCTTGCTTTGGGAGTACGCGCAGAGGGGCCAGAACACTCGAAGCAATTACAGAATTGCACTGACGATCCATGGGAAACGTGTCAGCTTTCTAGCCAAAACAGGTGACCACTGCCAAGGTTTTGAAGCCCGTCAACGTCGGCTGCGATGCGAACCAACGATTGATGGAGACTCCGTTGGAGAGTACAACGGAGCGCACGACGGCTCAACGGTAGCTAAGTCAAATACCTGATGAGCTTCAGCAGCTTTATGTATTATGCAGCATGTTGCTCAATGAAAACTTACTGAGATCAATTCGGTTGAAGGCTACAAGTTAGCAAAATTGAACGCAACAACTAACGACGTTGTATTGATAAAGATGCCTTGAACAAGACACAGGCGCGTGATCTTCTCTACCAAACCGCGCCTCTCCTTAGACCATTCCTTCATGTAACCAGTCACTTCAGCCAGCACTACCCCATTCTCAAATTTAGAACCGGTACTCCGGATGCGGCCCGCGGTTCTTCTCCGGGTGGTGATAGCTGATCATGGACTCGTACACGAACGCACCAAAGGCGCCGCCAGTGATCGGCGCCACGATGGGGACCCAAAAGTAGTAGTGGTTCAACGTGAACACGCGCGAACCCCAGCCAGCGCACAGCATGA
>MBAC02011812.1:0-13678 GCA_001712635.2 Nothophytophthora sp. Chile5
TGTGTACTCAGGCATGTGCACCACTGATGGACACTGTCTGTCTTCTTGTTCGCACCTTCAAAACGTGTGGTCATTAAAAAAAACTCATACTAATATATTATTGCAATCTGCCGTTTTATGTCCGTGGCAAGTGAAACCTTGGATCTGGAAAAGGATAAGATATGACAGCACTCGTCTCATTTGCTGCGTTTTCACTTGATTTTAGGCTTTCGTATTTTTCAGCATATTTTTGGAAAATCGTAATCATGTGTTTCCACTGATAATTTGCATGTTAGGGGTACATGTATACTATCAACTTAAGCTTACCGATAATTTTGGGGCATGGAGTCATCCGCGGTTGGCAGCGCAAACTTGCAACGCGCTCGCGATGCACCAAGTCTGGGTCAATTATACGCCAGCTGAACGTCTGCTTCCCAGACTGAGGAATAGCAGACCATTGCTGCAAGGTTAGCGACCCTCTCGAGACCCTCCGGTATATGTTGCTGGGGTATTCATGCTCAAGGGCCTGCTAGCTCCGCCTGACATGGCAACGACAGGAGTCCAATGGGGTGAGATGGATTTCAGGCCCGTTGTGTATCGCGAACAGCACTCCTTCTCACCAGACACCGGCGGCACGAGCAATGGAATGTCTATGGGGGCTACTCAGTGGGGTGTGGAGAGGGGCTGCGACGGATATAGCATATTTAAAATTGCAGTCTGTGTCACGCCACTCTGGATATTGCGAGTCGGGTCGTAAATCAAGCGTCCGTCACGAATGAACAAGACGAAAATATGTTTGTGAGCGTCGACGGCCAGGAGCGATTTTGTTTCTCGGAAGAGCTCATTAATATCAAATTTTAATAATGGAGGGGGTATGATAGAAAGTGAGCCAATAGGTGGGCCTGTTAGACGCAGTCAATGACTGTCCTGGCACCAAGATTTAGGAAGTTCCATGCGTACTATAATAATCACTTGTAAAAGGCAGGCATGATCACTGATCTCCCATTTTTTGTTTTTCTTCTCAAAAATTAGAAATATTCATTTAGAAATGACTCATGTATACACATAAATTCAAATAACTATATGTATACATATCGTTTTGCCGCTGGATGACTTGCTTTGAGCCGATCATATCCTACTCCTTCCTACTCCCTCATTGCTTTAACAAAACTCGGAAATTGAATGTGCATGACAAATTGTTTAGCGTGGTTGAGTCGTGTGGCGTTCGAACTTCCTCTAGATCTTGCGGCGCTTCTTGGCATCGTGCTTGAGGATCTTTTTAACCACTCGGTTCTTCTCGTGCTGCACCTGGCGGGCCGACACCAGAACCTTCGACTGCACAGACTTGCTCTTCTTGATCATCATGAAGTGCTTGAGGCGCTTCTTCTCCGTGTTGGTCGTACCGCCGCCCGAGCGCTTGTGCTTAAAGTCCTCGCGACCTTCCAGCACCATGCGCAGCCGCTCCTCCTGTGTCAAGCGTTTCTTCTTCGAGTAGCCCTCCAGGTCAGTGGGGTTCACCTTGGTAGCATCCGCGCCTGCCTTGGCTGCGTCCTCCTCAGCCTTGCGCTTGCTGCGCGACTTGGGGTCCTTCAGCGCCGCGTCGCGCTCTTTCTTCAGCATTTCGATTCGCTCAAAGTCGAGCGGAGTCAGGATGCGACGAGCGTCCAGACGATCCTTCTGTTCCACGACCGCCACTTGCTCGCTTTCTCCTCCCTCTGCGTCCGCATCCTCGCCTTCTCCGCCTTCGTTGTCGTCGTCACGCTCCTGGTCCTCCTCGTCGGACGAAACGTCCACCCATTCGTCATCGGAGCCATCTTCCGACACGGACGAGGCCACCTCCCAGCCGTCCTTATTCTCCTCGCCATCAAAGCGGCCAGCAGCTTCCGCCTCCGCCAACAGCTCGGCACCGTCGACGCCCTCGATCGCCACCAGTTCACCAAAGCGCCGCGGCTTGGCCGCTGCGTCGTGGAACTTGCCGCGTTCTTTGCGCTTGAGAAGGGCCGGATGCACCTCTCGGATGAGGTTGAGCACACCACGCGCCGCCATGACGATGGTTTTATCACGAGCACGGTTGTACTGCACCAGATCGCTCACCAGCACGTCCATGCCCTCGCACTCAAGCAGCAGCGGGACGCGGCGGAAGAGCTCGCGCACAGCGTTGATACCCACAGCGATGACCTCAGAAGTGCAGCGCTCCGTGATGAAGTTGTGCGCAATGCTCTTGACTACGGGCAGCAGCTCCTCGGGCGGGATCTCATCATGACAAGACTGCACAAGGTACGCCAGGATGGCAGTCACGCTCTGCTGGTGCGACTGCAAGTAGCGCTGGAGCAGCGGGTAGAACGGAAGCACCACGAGCTTGTGGAACCCAAGGACACGCCCAATGAAGTTCATCATGAGCAGCTTCACCTCGAAGCGTTCCGTGCAGCTCTTGAGCAGCTTAAGCTGGCGCTCGGCCAAGCCCTGCGGGTCGTTCAGCAACTCGATGGCCGGGAATGTGGCCATGAAACTGACCTCGCGCTTGCGTGCCTTCTTGTTCTTGTAAAGCGCCTGCAGGGTGTCGCGCTGGCGCTTCTTGGTCTTCTTGGAGTGCGCGTGGAAGTCAACAGCCACGAGGGCCTTCTTCTCCTTCTTCTGCTGCTCCTCGTCCTCCAGGATGTCGTCGTCGATGCCCAAGAAGAAGCTGAGCGACATGACCAGCAGCTTCGTGTTCTTGCTCGTGCACGCCGTAGCGATCACGTTGACGCAGCGCTGGTCGTGCCAGATCTTGCGCTTGAAGAGGTCCACCAGCACCTGCAGCGACTTGATGGCCGCGTGCTCGCTCTCATCTTGCAGCATCTCGAACAGGAAGTTTTGAAGCGCCTTGTTCACCTTCACGTTGCGCGAGTTGGCGTTGAGCTGACGGATGTCAGACACGATGTGCTTGTACAGCAGCTCGCGCAGCCGCTTGTCCGGACACCGGAACAGCTCGAAGAAGAGCTTGAGCAGCGTGATCGCGTCCACGAGGCCTCGGTTGCGTAGTAGCATGAGGCTCTGCACTAGCGTCTTGCGCAGTTCCGGCTCCAGTACCAGGTAGTGGTCGCGCAGCAGCGCCATGATCTGCTCGGGGAAAGCGGCCATGTCCACGGGGAAGCACTTGGCCACGTGGCTCAGAAAGCTAACGAGCGCGCCGAAGTGGGCCGATTCCTTCGCCGGCTGCAGCAGGAAGAGCTGGTACTCGCTCTCGAAGTGGCGCAGCTGCATGAGGAACTCGCTGCGGTAGCCCGACGGATCGCGCTTCACCATGTTCTGCAGCTGCGGCAGCTTGCCGATCACATCCGGTCGGGACGCGTTCACAGCCGCCATGACTCGCTGGCTGATACGCTGGTGGGCTGGTGCGGTGGTGGAGCCTTCGAGTGCACGAACCCTGGAGCTGCGCAGGTTGAGTTGTGCCGTTTGCTTCGGTTGATAATCGGCACCACCAGTCATTTATCGAGGAGGTCCACTCAAACAAAGCGACGTTCCCCTCGTTTGAGTGCCCGTTTGGTGTCATTCACACGAGGGAAGTTCGTGATTGTGTCACGCTGCCAAGTTCTACCAGATGTCACTAAAGTGAATAGTTGTCGATTTATTTTGCCCAGACGACGCATCCCGCCAACGATGACCACCCAGCTGCGTCAGGAGCACGAGGCCGCGTTCCGCCTACAGGAGCCACGCAGTGACGTCTGCGTCCGCGTGGTGCAGGACACCACCAAGGTGGATGGCCTGGGTGGCGAAGTGTGGGCTGGCGCGCTCGTTCTGTGCGAGTTCCTGGAGGCACAGGCTGGGGCGCTGGTGCACGGGCGTGATGTGATCGAGTTGGGTGCTGGCTGCGGTCTGTGCGGTCTCGTGGCAGCCTCGTTGGGTGCCAAGAGCGTGGTCTTGACGGACGAGTATCCGGATTTACTGGAGAGAAACATTACCAAGAATCGCCACCTATGGGCCGAGCGTGAGCCTACAGGCGCCTCGGCGATCGTCTCCAGCGGAGAGCTCGAGTGGGGCGAGACCGCGGCCATGGCGCCGTTCGTGGGCAAGTTCGACTCCATGCTGGGCAGCGAAATCACGCAGCTAGGCCGAGACCTCCACGTGCCACTTCTCGAGACAGTCCGCGCTGTACTGCGCCCTGGCCTCGAGTCCGTCGCGCTTCTGTCTATGGACCCATGTCGAGCCACCTGCGAGGGCACCTGCGACGTGCGCAAATGCACAGCTTCGCATTTCGTGGCAGCAGCACAACAGATTGGTTTCTCTGTGCACAAACACCCAGCCGTTCGTTTGGCGTCCCGAGCAACGGTGACCACATTGGTGGGAGCGCTTGGGCGACCACTGCCCATCGACGAGGACGATTGGAGCGTCGTGTTTGAGTTGCGCTTTGCAGTATGACTGTTGACCCTGAAGTTGGTACACTTTCGAGTAACCCTTCTTTTGGCATTGTAACCTTACTAATTGCACGTCAATTTTTGCAGTCGGACGTTTTCTTATCAATTCAACAAAGAAAAGAACGCACCTTTTGCTCATTGAACCTTCCTTTCAAGATCTTGCTTGTTCCCATGCCGCCGCTCGTGGTGATCCGCAGCGGCTGTAAGCACGTGGAGTACCAAGAGAACCGCAGCGCCTGGCATCGAGTGCCTCGACTGGAGCTGCTCAGCGACAGCGACAGCGACGACGTGGCGGTGGGCGAAGACGACACCTTGTTTCATCATGCCGAGGCCCACGGACACGACGCGGGCGCCGTCATAAGCCAGACCTGCGGGTACGGTTTCCGGCGTGATATGCGAGAGATGGACGGCATGCATGCGTACCGCTGCGCCGACTGCGGCAACATGGTGGCCGATCGCGACGACATCGTGTCCAAGACATTCTTCGGCCGCACGGGCAAGGCCTTCCTCATGAACAACATGTACGAGGTCCTTCATCTTCTCGCAGCGACAGAGGACCGACACTCTTGGAGATTCACCTCCGTTTGTGTGTTATACACAGGTATAACGTTTGCGTCGGCCCCGCTCGGAACCGCTACCTCATGACGGGGATGCACACCATCGCCGACGTCGTGTGTGACCAATGCGACTTTGTGCTCGGCTGGAAATATGTACGTGGCATCAGCTAGGCCGTTTGATAGATATGCGTTTGAACGTGTTGACCTTGACATGACTGTTTTGCGATCGTTCTGCGCAGCTCAAGGCCATGGAGAGCTCGCAGAAGTACAAGGAAGGCAAGTTCATCATGGAGCACGCCGTGGTTCAAGACGACTCGGAGGAGAAGGCGTGGAATCGACTGTGACGACGACGCACACGCGTCGCTCGAAATGGAGCGCTGCTTTAACGTAGAGTAAACACAGTGAAGCGTATACGTATCGTAGTTTGACACCGAACACGCCAAGGGCGTGAGGAAGGAAGGGAGGAGAACAAGACTTACCATTGACTCGACGATGAGCAGCAGCACGCGCGAGAAAGCCAATACTATAACTTATATGTCAGTAATACCTCTGTTCTCTCTTCGTGGCTGGCGCAAATAGTCGGAGCCGATCGGGCAGTGAGCAAACCAGACATTGGATATTCCAGCTCGCACTTCGCTCCCGTCCTTCATCCCAACGAGCCCACGGTCTGCACTTACTGGCCAGGCGGACCACGCATGCCAGGCGGCGGGCCAGGGGGTCCACGCATCCCTGGGGGTGGCATCATCCCAGGCGGAGGGCCCATTCCCATTCCCATTCCCGGGGGAGGACCCATGCCTGGAGGCGGCATTCCCATTCCCGGCATCGGTCGCGGCGGAGGCATCATCCCACCGGGAGGGCCCGGCATGCCGCGGCCTCGACCGTACGACTGCGGCTGAGCCATCGCCGCCACTACAACACAGTATGCAAAACGAACACGCACAACGATTAGATCACCCCTCCGTCAATAGGAAATCGCTCGTTCGGCTGCCGAAAGGACGAGGGCTGGTCCACTGGCTGGCTGACTGAGCTGGTTCCATCATACTAAGATCGTAGGCAGTAGTTTCCTATGTTGGTGCTCAGCCGGGTTCGGAAAGAGGCCGTGCGCCCGATCGCTTATCTGTTCGTGTGATCACTTGGACCCAGTCCCCAGCCGCCAGCAGCAGCAGCAGCAGCAATATTTGCCACGCCTCTTCGTCCAGTACAGCACCTCAACCAAACATGACATAAAGCGTACCTTGTCCTGGCTGCATCATTCCCGGGGTCACGCCGCCCATGCCGCGCATGGGGGCCATGAGGCCGATAGGAGGCGCGCCAAGGGGGGCCGCCGGGATACCGCGACCGGCTGCTCGCGCCATACCCGGCCCGTTAGGACCAACCGTCTCATTCTCCTTGGCCAGAGGCGGACCCTCCACCGTGAGCGAGACTACGCTCTCTCCGCGCAGCAGAACGAGTCCCAGATGACGCTTCTCCACGCGCTCCTCCGACAGCGCCGTTTTGACCTTGGCCTTGAGCGTACGGAACTCCTCACAGTCACCCAGCACCAGATTCATGTGCTTGTCGAAGGCCATGAAGTATCCGATGAGCACGCGCGAGTCCTGCAACGTCACCTTCATGCGGTAGTTGATGTAGTTGAGCATCTTGCTGCTCTTGGACATCACCATCTTTGCCTCTTGTCGGGTCGATTGCTCAACCAATACTGCGTCGTAGACGATGGGAAGCACCTCAAATCAGGCGGGAGAAGCAGCTACAGGTCGACACGCTGGTAAAGCAGCGGGGTCTCGGCACAAGAAGCGTGAGCTGGAGCAGCAAATGCAACGGAGAGAGATCTCTTCTCCCTTTGACGTTGGCGCGTGGTGTTTCGCTGGTTTTCCTGCTTGCTTTGCCGAGCCCGCCCCCACCCACTTCAGACGACCTTCGCGTCACCTTCAAACGTACTTAACCGAGGATGCTTCACCACCGTTTCCGATACCGGTAAGTTCGCCCAGGTTCAATGACTGCTCATGATGACGTGCAGTTTACAAGGCGAGTTCTGATGGCGGCATCAGAAGAGGAGGCGTTCCCGGCGGCGGGCGCGTGCGCAGAGCTGCTGCTAGCGGAGAACAAGGACGCTGTATACGAGGGGGAGATCAAGAACCTGCTACGCGAGGTGCTGGAGCGTGGCTGCGGCGCGCACTTGTTGTCGCAGCTGCTGCCGGAGTTGACTGCGTTGGCGTCGCTGCTGTATCACGCGCTGGCGATTGGCGCGCAGCAGCCCGGTCAGACGCTGGGCGAGGAATTCTGCGACATTATCCGCATCACAAGAACCAACGACGGGTCTGTGGACCACGTGCGCCTTCGACGGCATGCCGTGTGGATCGCATGCGCCATACTGCCGCGATATCTAGCGGCGCGGTCGCAGTCCGGTTGGCGGAACCTCAGCCAGCTCACCCGCACTCCACGCGAGCGCATGGAGCAACAACTTCGTAGTCGGCAGGAAGCTGCTGTGGCCACAGCAGCGAGCTCGGAAGGTGCTCAACCTTCACAGGAGAGTCGACTGGCGATGCTGGGACCCCAGCGAGTCCTTCAGCAGCTGGACCGCGCTGTATCGAAACTGAAGGCGTGGGGTGCGTGGATTGAGAGCGACGTGTTCCCAGCTTCGTACGAGTTCAGTATGGCCTGCGTGCAGCATTGGGGTATCCATGCGCACCTTGCAGCTTTCTACGTGTTTGCGCGGTATTCGCACTTGGCCAAACGACTGGCACGCATCCAGTATGTCTTCGTACGGAAGGACCTCACGCCACGCATCAACTTATCGCTTCTGGGTTACACGATGCTTCTGCGATTGTTCGCCACGGCGTTTGTGGAGCTGAAGCGTCTACACAGCCACTACAAACTGGAGAAGAAGCAGCGCCAGCAGGAGGCCCGAGCAAGTGCCGGCGTCCCCGCGACGCTTTTCTCGCACTCGGACCGCGTGCCCACGTCGTTCTCAATCGTGGACGCAAACTCGGAATCCCAGCAGCAACAGCCAGATACTTCAACTATCGTTGGTCGCCGCCAGTCGCGACGTAAGTGCGCGTTGTGTCTGGGCGAGCGCGTGTCCCCTGCTGCCACGCCTTGCGGTCATGTATTCTGCTGGGAATGTATCGTCGGCTGGTGCCAAAAGAACAAGGCCGAGTGTCCGCTGTGCCGCCAGGAGACGCACCCGCAGCAGATCAAGTGCGTCTACAACTATGTCTAAGAAGGCCAGAAAGCCCAATACAGAAGGTGGGAGGCTTCACAAGACACACAACAAGACGCAACTTCGCGATCAAAAGCCAAGCAAAAATATATCTATGGAATATGCGCTTGGAAAGAAAAGAGGCTCGAGTGACATGCCTTACACCTTCTATTTCCGCTGACGCTTGTTCTTCTTGCCCGCAGCCTTGGGTGCCGGTCGCTTCGCCTTGGTCTCGCCCTTCCCGCCCTTCTGGTCCGCTGATACTGCTGTTGCTGCCTCATCTTGTCCTTCTTTCTTGGCGTTCACGGCGTCCACATAAACCTGGTCGGAGCTGAGCGCTTTGTGCACGAACCGCTTGGAGGCAGCCTTATCCAGCACCAGCTTTGGGCCCTTCGCTAGCTCCTCGGCGTCCTTGATCTTCTTGATGAAGGCTTTCACGCGGTCCTGAGATCCAACAAAGAAGTCACCACATTTGCATGCACAAGTTTAGCAGTCAGAGGGTCGTTATGGTCCGCACTCACGTCGCTCTAATGCCTAGAGGCACGCCCAACATGCAACGCAACGCACCAGCTCCTGCTTGACGTGTGTCTGGCGGATGTCTTTGGTGGAGACGCCCTGCGTCTTCAGGAACACAAACAGCAGCGCGTTCACCGTGTAGGCTACACACACAAAGGAAAGCGTCAGCAATGCTGACTCAGCATCCTCCCAGCAACCTGCACATGGTCCTCTGTAACTATCACGCACCCAGCGAGACCTGCACCTTCGCACGCTCCAGTGGACTGAGCGGCGCCACGAAGTCCTCCATTGAAGTGTGCTTGAAGACGGCCAGATGCTCCTCCACAGCCGCCAGCGTCTGCTCCACGCTCCCAAACGCTTCCACCGCTTGCTCGCTCATGTTCGCCTCGATTGGTATTGGACGTTTTGGTTGGAAGCCGCAAATACGTGTGGTCCACATGATATATTACACACAGAGAAATAAACCAAAGCAGCGGCTGTGAGCATGTGGAGTATCAGGAGAACTGCAGCGCCTGGCGTCGAGGGTCGCGGCTGGAACTGCTCAGCAACAGCGACGACTTGGCGGGCGACGAAGACGACACGCTGTTTCATCACGGCGAGACGCACGGACACGACGATGGCGCCGCCATGAGCCAGGTCTGCGGGTGCGCCAACTGCGGCAACGTGGTGGCCGATCGCGGCGACATCGTGTCCAAGACGTTCTTCGGTACGGGCAGGGCCTTCCTAATGAACAGTATGTACGAAGTCCTTCTTCATCTTGTTGCAGCAGAGGACGGAAATTTATCATTCTTGTGTGTCCTTCCCAGGTACACCGTTCACGTCGGCCCTGCTCGTAAACGCTACCTCATGACGGGCATGCACACCACCGCCGACGTTGTGTGCGACCAGTACCAGTGCGACCTTGTGCTCGGCCTGGAAGTACGAACGTCACGTAGACCTCGGTCGTCTAATAACAGACGTGTTGACTCTTGGGACTGCTTTGCGGTCTTTCTGTGCAACTCAAGGCCATGGATATCTCGCAGAAGTACAAGGAGGCAAGTTCATCATGGAGCACGCCGTGGTACAAGACGAAGCCGAGGAGAAGGCATGGAATCAAGGTTACATCTCACCAGGGATAAACGCTGTTTGAGTCAATTGTGATAAGAATGACGTCAATGACACGATCGAATTAAGGAAGGTGCCATATTTGGTAAGGTGCACTGACTTCGACAGCGACAATGCTCGAGGTCAGCAGCATAAACGCATGTATTCAAACTACTCGCTCACTACCTTCTTAAATTCATGAACCAAAAGACCTGAACACCCTTGCGCTAGTCCGCTTCTCACAATGTTGTCCAGAGACTCCTCCACATCGTTCAAGCGGTCCTTGATGATTTTCTTGCGATCAAGGTTTTCGCGGAGTGCATTGATTGTTTCCAGGTGGATACCAACAAGATATCCATCCTTCACGATAAGTGCGGCGCCAGAATCTCCAGCGTAGGTTGGGCACGAATACACGAGGTGTCTTTTGCGACGACTGATGGAGATGCACGCTGCCGGTGCAAATCCCAGTTTGCCACTGTACGGCGCTCGGTATTCGTCAATTCCTAGTCGAAACGACGCCAACACCAGATCGCAACGTGATTCCAGATCATCTGGGCTTCCGCTCCATGGAGCAATGAATGATCTAGGTTCGGACGACTTCAGAATCGCGAAGTCCAGCTCAGAATTGCGAGCAACGACTTCAACATTCGCCATCTCTTCCTTCAACGCCAAATACACCAAACTTCCCACACGCTGTTGCTCCGTTAAGTTGTGGGCGCACGTCACCGCTAGAGTCGGGCTGAAAAACACACCCAATCTTATACCAGCGCGATCTCGGTCTTCTTCCACGATCACAAACACTGCCTTCGCCACCTTCTCGCGAGTTTCAGGAAGGATGAAATAACTTGGCACGCTTGCTGTGCGCTGAGGCACCTGCACGATGAGTGTTTCGTTCTCATCGTTACCAGCCAATGGAGCCCGCGGGTCCAACGCTTGCTTCGTATCGAACGCCGCCCGGTTCGCGAAGACGTTGAGATCCGATGGAGCGATTCCTGCGAGGTGACTGTCGTTGAACTTCTCCTTCACCGCATCACAGAGGCAAAACACCTTGGCATCATCAGCGCAATCAATGCAGTCGGCTGAAGGCACCAGTTTGCCTTCTCCATCGACCAGCTGGAACCACACTTCGCGCGCCATCACTTTTCTCTCAGGGCAACGCTACCGTTGTGGAAACCTCAACAAATCCAGGTCAAATGGACACGTTAACGTACGTTATTTGTGTATTTTGTGAACCGTTGGAGGTCCTCTTTCCTGCAGCAATAATGACAGTGATGACTGTGCGACCAGGCTGCTCTTGTTGATGCAGGCGAACGGAATGGAGAATGCTTGGCCTCCTGAAATTGCAACATGCAACAAGAAAGCCCCAAAGCACGCACGCTTGCATTGGACCTTCCGAAATGAAAGCTTGTGCCTGCACACTCAAATGGCCAGTCGAGCCTCTCACAACAACCGACGGCGCTTTTACAGGGCTATATCGCCAGTGCCATTGCCACTGCCGATGCTGAGTGTCTCATCAAGATTGGCGTCTTTCTTACGCTTCTTCATGACCACCTCGGCGGCCGAGGCGAGTGCCAATCCTGGCGTCTGGTTGCTGAGAACGGAGGGGTTCTTGCCCTGGAGCGCGTCAATGAGCTCTTTCTGGACTTCGATCATCTCGCCCATCTTGCCCACCAGCTCTTGGAACCGCCGGTCCATCAGCGCCACGAACTCCACCAACAGTGCGCTCGACGGATCCATGCCCTCGGCAGGAGCGTCCATGGCCGCCGCCGACCGTTTGTTGTTGCTATTGTGTTCGCTAGAGGCCGAAGGCATCGGTATCGGCACGGATGTAGGCTTCTCACTGACATTTTGAGTGGCGACTTGAGGCAGCAAGCTGGCAGGATTACTGGCAGCCACAGACGCACTTGCTTCGCGACTGACGGCGGCAGATACCAGCGGTATTTCAATCTGCGGGGGTAAGTGCACCGCCTGCGTCGGTCCAGTACGTGATCCCTGCAGTTCCTTGTGCTCACCAGCAGCTGGGGCAGCAGCGACTGGAGCCAGTGGCACACTGACGAGCTCCATGCGCGGCGCGACACCAACTTCCACCGCAATCGGCGCCACCGTCGTCGCTGCAGTAGCAGCAGCACCAGCCGCCTCCAGCTTGGGGCCACCCCGTGCCGCACCCGTGGATGGGTCGCTTCTGCTGCTGTCGCCGTCTTCACGTGCCACCTCGAAGCGCCGCCGATGCTCCACTGAGTACAGCTCGCCCTGCTTGAGGTGCGCCTTCGTGAAGTGCAGCTTGAATTTCTGCGTGCGCATGGGCTTCTCGCAGCCCGGAAACGTGCAGATGATGCCATTCTTGTGCTTGTTGCCCACCATCGTCGGGGTACAGAGAGGTTACCACGAGGGTATTCGGAGCGCGGTGCTGCTTGCGGATCACGCGTGGGGTACGAGGTTACCGCGAAGTTACGCGCTGTGTCCAAATCTCTCTTTGGCAGTTGAGGGAGTTTTTTTTCCCGTGGTTTCGAGTGGCTTGTTTGTGGTTTGTTTGTGGTTACGCTCCAATCTCCCTCTATAAGAGCGACCCAATGAATCTCTCTAAAGAAGAACAAGACCCCCATTACGAAAAACAAAGTGGAGTTTTGCCTATTTACCAGTTCGACCATTAAAGCTCGGTTACTTGCTATCCTAGCTGAAGTAGCTCGGGGCAATGGCGACATCTTCAATGACGTCTAGCTGCGCTCGCGAGAACTTGGTCTTGGTCTCGAGCCAGTTGTCTTGGTGGGTGCGCTTGAAGTCCAGCAGCGTCTCCTTCACGGCCTTCTCCAGATACGACACGGTGCTCGACGACTTCTTGAGGTATAGGAAGCGACCCAACTCTTCGAACATGGGCGGCACGAAGTCAGGCACGTCGTGCGGGAACGCCAGGACGATTGCGCTCAGGCCCAGCACGCTCTTCGTCATTTCTGCCTCGATGGCCCTCACTCGCTGCCGAGCATTCTCCAGTTCCTCTTCAGGCGCATGGTCGGCTTCCAGGCGCTGACAGCGACGCTGCAGCTTGGGGAACTTGGTGCGTGCCTGCTGCGCATTCAGCGTTAGGCGCACACTCATGGCTTCCACCACAGCAGGCTGCTCGTTGTGGATGAGGCTGCGCAGAGCGTACTTGGCCATAGCCTGCACTTCGCGCTGCTCGTCCGTCAAGAAGGCGCTAACCAATGCGTGGATACGCTGCTTCAGCTCGGAGGAGAAGAAGACCCAGTGGTAGAACGCGAACGTCATCATGAAGCGCAGCACAGCGCCACGCGTTTTCCAGATCTGTGACGTCGACAGCCGCTCCAGTAGCGCGAACAAACTGTCCAGATTACGCTCGCCCATTTCGTCGCGTGGTACGAAATACATTCGGAGTGAGGATGATACGGCGTCCGTCACGTTCTTCGCTTGCACCGCCACTTCCGGCTTTGGGTCGTGCTGTGAGAGGAGAGCGACCGGGAGCAACGCATCGAGCACGGCAATCATGTCGCGCGTATCGCCATGCTTCTCGCAACACGACAGCCACTGCATGGCTGTCTCTTTGGCATGCAGCGACGTTGCGTGCTCAGCGTCACCCTCCTTCGGTGCATCCTTCCCGTAGTCGACATCGTCGCTGTTAACCGCAGCAGTAGTCGCAAGATGGTCCAGCGGCAATGCCGACGCGGCAACTGGGCAGGAAGACGACTGTGCGGACCATAAAGACGACGGAAAACCGTAGGCGCCCAACACGAACAGCATCTTCCCCGCGCGATCTCGGATGATCTTGTACTGGTGGGTCAACGCGTGCTCTCGGATAACTCGCAGCACCCGCTCGCTTAGGTGCGAGGCCAGCGCATGAACTGACGGATCGGACGTCGAAACACTCGCCGCCAGCACGTGGATCCCCACCGATTCCACTATGGACAGCCACTTCGCTTGGCGCGCGTAGTCTTCAACGGTCG